>PVKM010004312.1:5600-52778 GCA_004027735.1 Carollia perspicillata
GCAGCAAGACCTTGAGATGCCACGCATCTCACAATCAGGGAACAAACCCAGACTATGGCACTGACCTTGGAAAGAACTGTAAAATGCATTTCAGTGAGCTTTCCAACAAGGGCTCAAGTGGAAAGGGTTTCTTGCTTGACGCCCCATCAAGCGAGAGACCCCATGCCTGAGAAAGCCTGGACTACCCAGATCACCCATTTTCTTTATGAAAGAGGCCCAGGGAAAAGTGTAAAGACCCAGCTGCTGCTTTTCATAGGGAAATAGCCCCATAAGCTGACTTCAGGGAGACCCTCTGGCACGGGACCCCACCGCCTCCTGCAGTCTCTACTCTTAGAGCGTCAGAGGAAGCCCCAGGGAGACTGGGGGTGGCAGAGAGCCGAACGAGGAGCTAAGCATTTGAGTTTGGGGGCCACAGGCCTAGGTTTAAATCTGTGTCCTGCTTCCTGTACGTGAGACCTTGGGCAAGATGTTTAACCTCCGTCTGGCTCGCTTTCCTCTCCAGTACATGGGGGTAAGAGCCGACCCCACAGCGTGGGGATGGCAATAGAGCCGTGCACATAAAGCACTCAGCGGGGGACCCGGAACCTGCTGGACGCCCAATAAATGGCAGCTGTTGCTCTAAATACTGAGAGCGAGCGGGTTCAAGGATCGTTTAGATCATTTTGTTAATAATTACCTTGGAAGGAGGAATTCTTTCTGTTCCTACCGTGCAGCCCTGATGCCAACCTCCAGAGCAGCATGGGATTCCCTATAAACCCCACTCTCTACAGAAGGGTGACTCTGCCACTCTCCCCACTTCTAGAACCCTCTATTCCACCCACTAATCCTGTCACTGGAGTGGGGTGTCTCAGCTGACATCGGGACAATGCACTATCGCCCTCCCTCCCATTCTCGAGAAAGGTCCTCAAAATGCATCACGCTTGCAGGCTGTTTCCTGGAAAGGAAGGCACAGAATTTTGTAAACGGCGACAGTGGAGCTAACAAAAGCGCCATCTTTGTTTTTAAGGCCCCAGGTTGACTTAATCAGATTTGAGAGTTAATTTAAGTTCAGTTTTCTTTCTTACCCTTTTTTGCTTTTCTTGTAAAGCTTTGCTATCTTCTCCACAGGCAGCCCGTATTTCTCGGATATCTGTGACACCAACGACAAAAAGACAGGTGAGCGCAGGGGGGCAGTCCGAGCAGGAGCAAGGACGAAAACTCCAACTGCCTTCTCCTGCAGATTTTTCTGGAAGCCAGCGTCCTCACTCAGGAGTCAAACTCTCAAAGGGCCTCATTTGCAAGGCTCTCCCTTTGGACAAACCTTAAATTATTCAATAACAGATTCAGCCACATGGGAATTTAATCTGTGATGAAGGTGTCATTTCAGATCGGTCAGAAAAGATGGACCCTGATATTAGGATGCTGTGGATTAAACAGGTAGCCATATAGAAAAAAATTAACAAGTTAAGCTGGACCTCTTCACCACTCCTATATCAAAATAAATCACATCACAATTTACTTGTGAAAAATGAAACCATAAAAGAAGAAACCCATGAGTCAGGTTTTTTTTTGTTACTCTTCTTCAAGTAAGGAAGATCTTTCCAAGCAAGATATAAAACCTGAAGAAAAAAGATCAATGGTTAATAAAACCACATAGAATCAAAAACCATCATAAAAAGCTGAGGCTGATTAATACACTGGCGAACATTTTCGCAGCATAAATGACAGACATGAAACTAACCTCCATAAGTTAGAAAGGACCCCTGCAAATCAAAACAAAAACAAAAACAAAAAATGCCTAACAATTCAAGGAGAAAAGAAAAAAAAACATGACAGCCCTCGCTGGTGTGGCTCAGTGTAATGAGCACGGGCCTGCAAACCAAACAACCGCGGTTCGATTCCCAGTCAGGGCACATGCCTGGGTTGCAGGCCAGTAACCAGCAGGGAGCATAGGAGAGGCAACCATACATTGTTATTTCTCTCCTTGTCTCCTTCCCTTCCCTTCTAAAGATAAATAAATTAAATCTCAAGAAAACAAAATAAAACATGAAGAAGTAATTTGCAGAGAAAAGCCAATAAGCATATGAAAAAATGTACCCACTTGCACATAATTTAAAAGTTCGCATTAAAGCAATAAGATACTACTTTTAACTGATTGGACTGACACAAACTAAAACATTGGTAAAATGGTGTCAGCCAGGGCATGAGAAACAGCAACCTTCGTGTTCCGTAGACAAGAGAACAAGCTCAGCCGTTCAGGAGGGGAATTTGGCGGTAAGTTGCTGAAATTAAAAATGCACATATCCTGTGACCCACCTGTTCCACATCTAGCCGTCGGAGCTGCAGAAACACACCGGTGTGTGCCGAGCTCTACAAAAAATCGCTGTTCCTAATACAGAAACTGCGTACAGCAAACTTCCATTAAGCACAGATCCCTTGGCTCACAAACCAATTGATAATAGTCAGAACTAGGAGATTCTCACAAATCCTACACAATTCCAGTTTCGACTTGGGCCTGCTGGGAGTAGCCACAGCAGCTCGCCCTCACTGGTTGCTCAGTAAGTGCCTAGAAGATGGGCGTGTAGAGCTCTGCCTATCTGACTGGCTCGGTGCGTTACAGTGGAAGAGGCACTTCTACGGGCCCTGTGTCTCAGGTGAGGAAACTCAGGCTCACAGTATGAAGTAACTTGCCCCAGGTCCCTCAGCCAGTAAGGGGCAGTGACAGGATTGGAAAGGTAAGAATCTAGCAGTCTGGTTTCAGATTTATAGGGTGAGACTGTTTGGAGGGGGCCTCATAGACCCCCATCCAATACCAAGCAGCAGCCAGCAGCCCTGATACAGGGGCACCGATGCTGCCAAGGAGGACAGACGACCTCTAGGGGGCAAAGTGCTGTCCTTAGCACGTGCGTCCACGGCAAAGCCAGCTCGATAACATGCCACACGGACACGGTGTTCTCTGTCTCCATGCAGGGTGACGAAGTGCACTTTGCCAAATTCAGAACCCTGGAAAGAAGCGAGACTGTGCAGGATAGACATCACAGGAGGAAGCTGGCCACCTGTCGGGGTCGGGCGGGGAGAGTCACAGCATTCCTTGTGCCCGAGAGTTGGATGACGTCACCATACAACCTCCCTTCTATGCACAGAAAGCCTGTGCTATACCAGAAGTCTCTCAGAACGAGGGGGACTCAGAGTGCTTGCGTTGTTTGTTTGTTTGCTTTTCAAGTCATCTAAAATGAGCATACACTTCCATAATTTCTAAAAAGCCCATTATTAATATTTTAAAAGACTTCCATGACACCTAGGAGGATCCTAGGTCTTGGACACAACTCATCAATGTGTTATTGGTTGTCTGATGATCTGTAATTTGTAGACATTAACTTGCTGGAGAGTTCTGTTTGCCCAGAAACCTAGGTGTGTGACAGGTAGAACTTAGCAATGTCCCTTGTTTGTTTGTTTGTTTGTTTGTTTGTTTTTTAACCACTGGAGGACTCAGTCTGCTTGTCTCGGGTCACCCAACAGAGCTGCCTGCTCTGGAAGCCAATGACTTTTTTTGGATTCAGAAATTGTTCGTGTGGGCTCTAAGATGTACATTTAAAAAGAAGGGACTCTGGCTTGCAAACAGGCCTGCTGAGAGAATCAGGGAGCACAGGCCTTGGTCTCCGTGCCCGAGTGACTCAACGGGGTAAGCGAGGGGCCGCCTGGCCCACCAGCGGTGGTTTCCCTCGTGCGCATCAGCCAGCTTCGCCAGGAAAGACATCCAGGAACGCCCCCTTTCTCTAGCCCTTCTGGCTCAGAAGGGTCTCAATTTGCCTCCCCATCCGCTAGCATTTAGTTGTTCCATATACATATGAACATATTATATAGTCATTTATGAAGTATTTCTATGTGCTGTGTTAAGCACCTCACATACACTCATTTAATCTTCGCACCAACCCTATTTTTCATCTTATTGTTATCCTCTTGATGGTGTCCCATATTACTGTTATTCTCATTTCAGAAATGATGTAACTGGGGTCTAGAGAGGCTGAGTGACTTGCTCAAGGTCACGGCCCTCCTAAATGTCAGAGCCAGGATTTGAACCCTGACTGTGTGGGACCAGCTACTATACATACTGCCTCTCCCCTGGTGGCGTATTATTGCCTAAGCGTCTTTCCTTTATGTGTTGTGAGCTGTGATGTGGAATGTTATTAGTATTTCATATGTTGGGTCCATCTCCCCGACTGGACCTAAGCCGCCTGAGGCCTTCAGTTGGCTCCATCACTCTGTGGAGCTACCAGACCTTGAGAACCCCCCTCCGTGGGCCGCCATCTCCTGATCTGGAACGTGGTGATGGTGTTTCCCACGCCACGTTCACGGGGAGATTGTGAGAACCCAGTGAAGCGCTGCGTGTGAGGTTGCGTCCCAGCACTCAGCACGGTGGCACCTAGGTGCTCAGTGCAGTTTATTTATGTTCGGGACCTGGGATACACAGAAAGCAAGAGAAAATGTTCCTGTGCTCCTGAACTTTACGTTCGCTGGGGGAAACGAGGAAGAAGAAACGTTTACCAAATGTGAACTGTGTCAGGTGGTGATAGATGCTGTGTCGTAAAACAAAGCAGGACGGGGAACAGAGAGATGCTGTCTGTGTAGGTGGGGTGGGAAGGCCCAGCCGAGAATCGGACCTGTGTGCAGAAGCCCGAAGAAAGAGAGAGAGCGAGCGCGTGGATCCGGGGGAGGAGCACTCCCGAAAGAAGGAACAGCAAATGCAGCGGCCCTGAGGGATGAGTAGCCCGGGCGGGCTCGAGGACTAGCAAGGGGCCCCACAGTACTCGAAGCTTCTTGATGCGTAGGATTACTAGGTAAGCTCACTCAGAAATGCACCCCCCAGAAAAGAGAAAGTTTGAAAACTCGTGTCCCCTCCACTGCCACCATCATCGTCACCAAATCCTTGTCTGCTATCCAGTTTAAAACTTAGTTATATACAAGGATAAAGAAGCCAAAGTAAATCATTACAATTTATGTGAATGGCTTGACTGACAATACCAAACACGCAGGTGAAAAGAAAAGCATTCTAATTTACCCAAATGACACCAAGCACAGGAACATTCGGTAACCTCTGGCTGGCAGAGAACTTTTTTTATTTTCCTATCCAGGTGTCATCTGCATGAGCAATGATTTCCTGGCATCTGAAATGAAGAAGGCCTGGGAGGTGCAGGACCAGTAAATAAGAAGAGTTATCCAGTCTGTCCTATAGGAAAGCGACCCAGTTTGACACGGACAAACAATGATTCCATTCCTGTTTGTTGTGGTCAAGAGTTCTCTCAAAGACAGTGAGAGGTCAAGTACAGTCTAAACATAACTGTTCTGGAAGGGAAGCATGCCCCACATTTCGCAAGGAAGCCAAAGATCCTGAGAGTGACCTGCTCCAGACTACGGAGTCGTGGCTTGAGCCCGTCAGTCAAGCTCCCCACTCCTTTTCCTTCTACACGCTCCTGCGCATGTGCTCACAGTGGGACTTGTGACCTTGGTCTCACAGGAGACTTTTCTAATTAAGGCCCACTCAGTAACGTTACCTCAAAGGAGAGCATAGTGTCTGCTGAGTCTAAAAACAACCTGATTTCTAGATAACACGACTGCTCCTCCCCATTTCGTGGCCTGACTTCCAGACCCAGGAAAATCTGTGTAGGCCGCAGGAACCCTGCCGCCACCTGCAAACCGTTCACAGCATCTGCCGGAGGTGGCGCCTTCTGACTCCGCGCTCAGTTCCCACCTGAAGGGCGGTGGCAGTGCCATCCTCTTCTGTCTCCATGACAAGTCAACATTCCACCACCGGTTGCCAATAATAATTTTTTAACAGGGAAAAAATACAAATTTTTTTGGCTTTCCGTCCTCCGGTACAGACTTTCCTTTCCATCTAAATAATCCCACCCTGAGAACAGGGAATTTGGAGCTTATTGGGAGAAATGAAAGTTGGTTCTCCATCGGAAAGCAAGCCAGATGGTCCTGCTGGGGAAGCGGCTGCATCGTTGTCACCGTCACTGTCACCCCCTCGGCCAATGTCTACTGAGTGCTCGTGTTAACTCATTTACGCTCTTGCTGACGCCATTTGGCAGAGAGGAATTCGGGGCACAAACAACCTTCCCATAACTAGTTCAGAAGAAAATAAAACAACGTGAATACTGATATGAAGCAGGGGTTCCTATTTCAAAAATGATTGCGAGGCACACACACACTACACAGGCGGTTTTACGTAGGAATTGTGAGGTCTGCCCCTGGAAGACTGTGAGTACCCCCCGCAGTGGGGAAGATATCTGGCCTTCCCACACCTCTGACGGGAGATGAAGGACACAGCCTGGACCCGGGCCCAGAGGATGGGGCTGTGCACGTGGAATGTCCTGCTCCATCGCTCCCCTGTCACAGCTACTTGTGCAGGGACTTTGGCCCCCAAAGCTATGAGTGGGGCTCCCCCCATTCTGAGTGAATATGCCCATCGGGCCTGAGGACAGAATCCGACCCTAACAGAGGAGTCCAGCCTGCAGCCCGTGGGCCGCACGCAACCCAGGATGGCTGTGAACATGGCCCTACACAAAACTGTAAATTCACTTAAAACACTATGAGATATTTTTTGTGAATACATATCACAATGCATTTAACGTGTGGCCCAAGACAATTCTTCTTCCAGTGTGGCCCAGAGACATCCAAATATTGGATACCTCCGCAAATTTAATACCTAATACAAATTCCCAGCCAGGGCTCACACCAGGTAGTGGCTCCTAAACATCAGTGTACTTCAAGGTCAACCAGGGAGCTTGTTTCCAATGCTGATGCCTGGGCCCACCCCCAGAGAGCAGGATCCAAAGGTCAGGTGTGGGGCTCTGGATAGCACCGCTGGAAATATCCTGGGAGATTCCAGTGGAATCTCCCGCTCAGAGAAGCAATACCCGAGGCCCACAGCACCTGCCGGGTCCACAGTGAGTGGGGCATTGTGTTTTTACGGGCAGCCATTTTCGACCAGGGACAGGGTCCTAAGTGACAGCTTGAGGTCAAGTGTAAGACTCCTGGATTAAACAGATTTCCTTAAAAGTTAGAGTTTGTTTTTTTTTAATGTAGCTTTTAGTTGCTAAAAGATATAAAGCCCCACAGGTGATGATGTTATTTTAAAATTAGAGCAATAGCAAAGCATGGAGGTCAGAGTGCACCGCTTCCCGCTGGGAAGCTTTGTTTAATGCGGCCCCGGACTGTGCAGCACACAGATCCCTTCTTGGGAGCGGCTCTCTGTCTCCGGGTGCAGGAGGGGAGCCCTGCATACTAATTCCAGGGCTCCCGACGTGGTCACCTGCCCACGCCCACAGCTCCGGGCCTCCTAGGAGGCACCTAGGAGGTGCCTAATTGGTGGAAAATTACAGGATGGAATCATGAGCGAAAATAACTTTCCGCCTTTGGGATCATTTGAGAAATCCAAAATCTGAGGAAAAGGAGGAAGTGTTCGCTCTGTGACTTTTCCAGCTCTGAGTCCTCCTCAAAACAATGGTTTCGAAACGAAAGCTAACCTTTGTCAGGGACTCAGGGACTCAGGAATCAGGCAGGGGGTTTCACGTCTGTATCGTCTCATTTCATCCCCACAGCGACCCTGTGAGGTAGGTACCATTATTATTCTCATTTTCAGGGTGAAGATGAGGTTAAGAAGTTTGCCCAGCTAGTGACAAGCACTGTCAAGAAATGAACACGGGTTTCTGAGCCCTAACTCCATACACTGACTCACTAGGCCACACTGTCTCTAGGCCACAGTGTCGGGATGGTAAAATGGCCCTGGTTGGTGTGGCTCAGTGGACTGAGCACCAGCCTGTGAACCAAAAGGTCGTGGGTTCTATTCCCAGTCAGGGTGAATGCCTGGATTGTGGGCCAGGTCCCCAGTTGGGGGCCTGCAAGAGACAACTGATCGATGTTTCTCTCCCTCTCTTTCTCCCTCCCTTCCCCTCTCTAAAAATAAATCGGTAAAATCTTTTTCAAAAAAGAATGGTAAAATGTTATGCACTAGTGAGGTGCTGCTCCTCAGAGAACCTGTACCCCAGAGAGAGCACTTTCTGGCCCCACCTGGGCCCCCAAATAAACGTAGGGTGCAACTACGGCAAGCAGGATCCAGTGTTCTTCAAAATTTTGCCTTCTCACGTCACAGGGTGCTCAAGCCTTCACTTAAATGGGACCTGTCGTCCTTCGTGGTCTCCCCCCAACTGCAAGGGCTGCTAGCGGTGCTGCGTCAGAGTTCGCCCCGACCACGTCACCTGCAGATCCTCAAGGGGCCTCTGCGGCCTTGCTTTCCCACTTGCGGGAGACGGCTTGTGCCGATGCTTGAGTAGAACTTTTCCTTTCCCGGTTTAATATAGGAGAGATGAAGTCAGAATTGCTCTGAGAAACCTGACCAGAACCAGCCCGGGGAACCTGCTCTGTCCACAGCTTACAAAGTAGGCGGATGCTGTGCATTTCTCTCCCCGCCCCCACCCATGCCCCAGCTAGGCAGAGCAAGGAAGTCGTAATGAGCTCCCCTAAGAGGGATCAAAGGCTGACTCTGCTGCGGTGGGGAGTGTGGGCAGAGGATACTTGCAGTGTTTTGGGTGGGAGTAAAGGTGATATTTAACCTCACAGGGGTCCAGCGAGACCACAGCCACAGAACCCTTGCAGAACTGGCCGGTTGTCGAGGAAGGGAGAGGAAGACACAAGGAAAAGGGGTCATGAATCACAGTTTGGTGAATCCGTTGGGAATCAGTCCAGATCAGTGTTTCTCATGCCTGACTGATCTCTGAACACCTGAGGAGCTTGTTAAAAATACGGACCTTTGATCCGCCACCACCATTCCACCTCCATTTCAGTAGAGTCAGAGCTGGAGCGGAAGTCTGGGAGGGCGCCCTCCAAAATTGCTCAGTTCCTGTTCCTATTCACCACTATCGTAGGTGAGTCGCTTTCGGCAATAAGATCTTAGAAGCCTGGTCGCGGCTAGGAAAACTGTCCGAGGGACCCGAGGCAGGTCTGAATATTTTATAAGCTTCTCTAGCTCAGAAGTTTACCTCTGGCAATTTTAGGTTCATTTTTATAATCCTAGTTCATTTGAAGAGATAGAGATCATATTTTTGTTGTGTTCATTTCTATTTTGGTTTTCCTTCAGGCGCAGCAGCCTCAGTAATAATGAACTCGCTTCCACTGCAGGATCCTGTGGGATAGAAATGCTTACCCAGCCCCCCACCAGTGTTTCTCAGGGGTGGTCCCTGCTCAGCGAGGCCCAGGGACTTGTTCGCAACACCAGCCGCAGGGGCCAGTGAGAACTCTGCCCTGGGGATACTGCCCTGCGTTTCAACAAAAATTTCAGATGAACAGTGAAGACTTTTTTTTTACACATCATATACTTTGCCACTTTTACCATTTTAAAGTCTACAGTTTGGTGGCATTTCGTACATTCACGATGTTGTGCAGCCATCAGAGATTTCTAGTTCCAGAACTTTCCATCACCCCGAAAGGAAACTCAGTAAGCAGTTGTTTGTTATCACCCCTTCAGCAGCTCATAGAGCAGTCATTTCTTATCGCCCTTTCACCCGCTTTCTATTTCTATGGATTTGCCTATTCTTGGTATTTCCTATAAATTGAACCATATAATATGTGACCTTTTTATCTGGCAAGGAATGCCACTCCTTGGAATATACACAAAAGAACTAAAAATGTGTTCAAAGACTTGTGCATGAATGTTCATTGCAGTACTAGTCACAACAGCCAGAGGGTGGAAAACCCCAAATGTCCATCAACTGATGAATGGAAGCCAAATGTAGTCTATTCACACAACGGAATATTATTCAGCCATAAAGAAGAACGAGGAACTGATTATGCTACAACATGGTGAGCCTCAAAAACATGCTGAGAACTGTGGCTGAAATGAATCAGTTACAAGAGGCCCTGTATTGTGATTCCACGTATAGGCACTATCCTATACATTTTACCATTTCAACCCCATAACCCCCCAAATGCTGTTTCCAGTGTAGCCATTTTCCCAACCCACAAATGATTTGGGCTGTCCTGGGCAGTCCTGTCATCTCAATCACTACAAAAACCCCCACATCTTCTACCACACGGTGGCGCAGGAGAAAGTAAAGGGAACAGGGAGTTGGAAGTCATATTCACAGTGGAGTCATGTTAAAGTCCTATTCAGATAAATAATATATGGGTGAAAAATAAATTAACTTTTCCTGAGCCTGGGTAGGGTAATCCTTGACTAAATTAGGGGTGAAAAGGGAGGAAGAAACTTAGAATTTTTCTTCAGAATTCTGTAATACGTTTTTCTTCTTAACAAAACAGAGGTCATAGTTCTATTTTGGATTACATTATCACAGCTAGCACAAGGCACTTCCTAATTGTTTTTGGTCGGTGCATATTTGGAAGTTAAACATAATCTAATTTGGTTTAATGCAACGGAGACAAATGGAATCTCACAGTTAGAGAGAGAGAGAGAGAGAGAAACTCACAGTTTAACTTTTCTCTATGGCATCTTACTTTGGCCTTAAACTGACAGGGAATTGGCTGTTTTTCAAAGTTTCCTTCCCTTTAAGATGCTAATAAGCCCTGGCTGGTGTAGCTCAGTAGACTGAGCATGGGCCTGCGACCAAACAACCACGGTTCAATTCCCAGTCAGGGCACATGCCTGGATTGCAGGCCAGTTCCCAGCAGGGGACGCATGAGAGGCAACCATACACTGATGTTTCTCTCCCTCTCTCCTTCCCTTCCCCTCTAAAGATAAATAAATAAAATCTTTAAAAAAAGATGTTAATAAGCCCTGACAGCGTGGAAATCAGTGTCTCCGTAAATCTCTCCACTTTTTCTTCTTCTCTGCAAAGCCATTGCAGAGCCGGCTCAAAGGCTGCATTTTAATGAATGGATTCCAGCCCAGAGACCACGAGCAGATTTCCTGCAAAGGGGCTCCCTGCTTACCGCCTCCATCAGGCCCTTCACGGTGGGCGATTTCAACATCAAGGCGTCGAACACGTCGTCGGTCTCCTTCCTCACGTACAAAAGCACTGAAAGAGAAGAGGGGGACGGCCGTGACTGAGGAGCCTGCGCAAGCCCCGCAGCTGCCACAGGAGGCAGCCTCCCGTCACACAGGCCTCGGACACTGACAGTGGCTGCTGATAAGCCTCAGAGTCCTGACCCAGACCACGTCCCACGTTGGGCAAGGGCAGTGAGGCGCTGCCCTAGACACCCTGCAGCTGGGGACTGTTAGGGAGCGATTCGAGGGCATGAACTGACCCCCGGGTAACAGCACCTCCCAGGCTGTAAGACACTTTCACACACTGTTCACCTTTGAATTTCTCAAGGTGGATGCAGGCTCTCTTTCAGACATCTCTTTCTGTGACTTCTGCTTTCTATTTATTTATTTGATCACTCAACAAGTATTCATGAGTTCCCATCTGGGCCCCTAGGCCCCAGGCGGCGAGCTAGGAGTGGAAGCTGCAGTGATGAATGGAAACACAGCCTGCTCTGAAGGCTGTAGTCCACTTGGGAAGGCGGGCATGCCTCAAGGAAGCAGACAGCTAGATGGAGTCTTAAGAGCTGTGAAGGAAAAAGACAGGAGAAAGTGCTTCCCGGGCCTGAGCTTTCCAGCAAGGGAGGCGGGGAGAGCAGGGAGATCGATGGCACGGGGAGAGCAGACTCCGGCAGACAGAGCGGCCTGTGCAAAGGCCCGGGAGGGAGGCGGCACATTTCAGAGGAAGGTTGCTAAGGGTATGACAGGTCCGGCTTTGACCCCAGTTCCGCCCGCCCTGGTCATTTAGCCCCTCCACACTTTGCTTTTCTCTGTAGAACTTGGATAATAATAATATCTGCCTTGTAAGATTGCTGTGAGGGTTAAATGAAGTAACCTCCATGTGGGATGCTTAGCACAGGGCCGCGCACACAGCAAGCACCCGTTCCTCAAACAGCGAGTGCTTTCTCAGGAAGCAGGTGTCGTGGTTCTCGTGCCCCGAGTGCACGCGAATGCAGCTTTCTGTTCATTTCTCTGTGACAAAACAGCCTGAACTTGGCAATGCACAGAAAGTGGGAGACGATAAGGCCCCCGGTGTCATCAGAGAGGCAAGGACGCTCCAACAATGCGTGCTGCTCCTCCCAGCTGCTGCACGGGGGCTCAGCTCTCAGACAGAACCGGGAGCTGCCACTCAGATGTGACCCTGCAGCCCCAGCGAGCTGACTGCCCTGTCTCACTGCCGGTGACCTGGCTTGTGGTTCTGCCTTCAGAGAAGGAAGAGGGCCAGGGCTGCAGCCCAGGGCACCTGGCCACCGTGGAAGCATGTGCAGGCCAAACAGCCCTGCGGAGCCGGGGTCCCAACTCCAGTCAGGCACCAACTGAGGTGCAGTCACCACCAGCCCGAAGGAAGGACGTCAGAGCCAGGACATGAAATCAGCTCAGACCCAAACTCCCACGTCTTCTCCCCTCCTCCCCACTCCCCGCGGACTTCATTAAAGCCACTGCTCTAGAGAAGCCGGGTCTGCATGGGTGCACGTGGGTTCTGCCTGGGTTTCTTCCTCGCAGCCGGCAGAGGTTCCGTTCATGCGTGGCAAAAGCAGGACGAACCCAAACCGTGTGCCTTCAGTGCTGCGGTTTCTTCCCTGTACCCAGTACAGAGACAAACTTCCAACTAAATAAGTCGACCGAGTGCATCTCCAAGGAGTTCCAAATGCAGCCCTTTTGAAAGAATATTTTAGAGCTTCCATTTCGGCGAAAACGATCTAGTCACCTAATGACATGGGTAAGAGGACTGAATGCTGGCCACGCGATTAGACCTCAGTACCTCGAATACCACTAGATGAGAAAGTGAAACTAACTAAATAAATATAAAAACAAATAAACAGAATACAATAAAACTTCTAACTAGTGGCTCCTACAGATGAGCACTCTGTTCCTTCTTCCCACAGCCCTCAGCAGAAAAATCTGATTTCCAGGAGTCTGAGCCTGAAGAAAGCCCAAACCGTGCTCTGTGAAAATGAGTACTGCTTCTCCTGGCTCACAGATCTTTTAAAATCATTGTCTTTGAAATAATGTGGCTTTGGAAAGGGCTAAACGTGGTACGGTGGCATGTTGACAGACTTGTCCTGCTGGGCGTGTTGGCAGCCATGCTCCGTCCGGCACGCTGGGCTCACAGCACACCCTGCAGGGTGCCCAGGGAGCTGGCCTTCATTACCCTGAATCCGGGCAGAGCCCCCCTGCGATCCACTGCTGCGGACAGCAAGAGCAGCCGCCACCTAGCCCAGGAAATGGACAAGGCAGACGGCCACAGGGACAGCCCCGAGTGACTCCAATCAGAGCCACCCTGACGAGTGACTGAGAGGCAAAACAACAACTAATGACATTGGTGATCATTACGCTCATTTTCTCTCCTGGAGAATGTCTAACAAATCCACAAAAGGAACCGTCACCGATGCGGATTCCTAGCGCTTGTCAAAGACCACCAGCTTAGAAGGGGTGGTGGGGATGGAGGGGGAGGTGGCTCTGGGCGGGGGCTCGGCCACAGCAGGGTCCCTCTGCAAAGCCAAGCCAGGCCTGGGAGACCGGTTCCTCTGCTGCTGGTAGGCTGCAGCGCCCTCCTGTGTCCCTGTGAGGCAGAGGTTTCAAAGGCCAGGTTCTTGCTTTGCATCCCAGCCCAGTACAATTCCCGGTGGCAAATTTTGTCCTGACATCGCAATCTCAGAATAATCTGAAAATCGCAACCTTTGGACTGGTCAGCATGCACCAAATAGGGCTGCGAGCTACAGCGAATTTTGCCTCTGCAATTCTCTGATTTCCATACAGCTCTGCCCTCGTTCTAAAATACGAGACACAAAAGGCAGGCCGGCACGGAGCTCAAAATGCACTCGAAGGTTTGCTGGGGAGCCTGTGAAGTACGAAAGTCTTTTAGAGGTTCACGTGCTGCTGATGGAGCTACCACTGCAGGCAAGCACGGTCTTCCCTTTCTGAAGTGCTAGTTACTTACTCACAATTATGACAGCATGCCCTAAGTAGACCCAGGCCTAATCCTAAAACTGATAGTGAGAATAGCGAACACAAGCGCTGACTGTGTATCAGGCACTTAGTGTTTCATGTGCATTCACTCGTCAGCCCTCACAGCCATCCTGTGAAGCCGGTACTCTGGTCGTCCCCATCTTACCAGTGAGGACTCTGAAGTAGCAGGCGACCTTCCCAGGGTCACACGACTCTACCCGGCTGAGGGAGGCTACAGACCGCATGCTCTTGATCATCACGTAAATCCCATTGAAACAAATGGGAAGATAAAATAAAATTTCTCAATAACAAAAACCTCAAGCCTGTGTGGAGGGTGAATATCATTAACATGGTAAGGCTGACTCATTAGAACTCCGGTCCTGCAGAAGCAAAGGTCTCTGGAAGCTCTGGGTGTTGGGGGCAGCGAGTTAAGGGGGAACTGGCACCCCAGCCCTGAGTCTCTCCTCTTATTCTGAGGAAGGACAGCGAGTCGTGACAGCATCAAATGCTGGGCGAGACACTGGCATGCTGCCTTGCTGCCTCCTCTCTCGGGAAGCTGAGTGAGACCCTTGACGTGAGAGAAGATGAAAGTCGGGATGTCGCCGAAAACCGGTTTATTTATCGCTGTGAGATTAATCATGTGCATCTACCGAACAAGTCTCCTCGCCGGCGCTTATGTCATTGTCACATACACAGCAGGAGGCTCTTCTTAACCTTGTGTCTCACTGCTGGGTGAGTCAGTATATTTACTGCATTTCTCCCAAGGCAAAGCAAAGAACTGGTGCCCAGGAAGAATAAACATTTGCTTACAGTGTTTTAAAAGACAGGGATTAAAGCAAAGGAGAAGACTGTGAACTGCCCGTGCCCATAAAAACTCCCCAGGCCAGCCCTGAACCACAGAGGTGTGGGCTGGGCTGTGTGTTTTTCTTAGTCAAACACCCCCTGGAGGGAGGGTCACTCTGGCCATGCCAGTGGAGTGCCCCAATGGGAGAGATACCTCGCTTCATCCCTTCTTCTTTCATCTGCTTGGGAGGTGTTGGACCAAACTCCTCTTCCAAGGGCCTGAACATCCGTTTAACCAGGACACTGCTGCTGGAAAAGATGAGCAGAAAGCATTAGGGAAAGCAGACAGGGCACTGGAACAAAGGTTCGTGCATGTTCAATCCCCGTCTTTTCCCTTTGCTTACATATCCCTAGTTTTCCACAACTAGGTCCACTCACCGGCCTCCTTCTTCCCCCTTGCAGGTCCCAAGCCATCCCTGTTTGAGGCAGAACACACACACCACTACCCTTATGGCATGGACGGAAGACATACTTCCCATTGCTGAATACGGATCCACCAAGGTGAGACCTCTGGGTTTTAGTCACTCTCTCCCGCCCCTAAGCCCTCGTCCTGCTGAGAAGGTAGGGGCTGGGGAGCAGCAGGAGGAGCCCTGGGTCTGCGTGGCCTCCATGCCACACAGCCCCCTCCAAACTAGCTAGGGCCCGGGGCGCTTGCACTTGCCAGCCCCAAGGGCACAGAGGGGACCTGTGGAAACGGTGCAGGCCAGCCTCACAGAGCCTCAGTTATGAGGCTGCCCTGACTTCCTGCTGCTCCATGACTCCATCTGGTCGGAGCGGATGACAGTGCAGCGGAGGAAGTTCCCCAGAGACCAAGACCTCCGCTGCCAAGCTCTCCCTCCCCCTTGGGGAGTCTCCTTTCCTGATAGCTCATGGTGTGGTGGCCCTGCATGTCTCCAGCTGGGCCAGTTCTGACAGTTCTGCATTTCCTACCAAAGTTCTGGACACTCTAAAGAAGGGAAGGACTGCTCAAGAGGAACAGAAATTGGAAACACGGACCGTCTTTGCGAGGGGGCACTGAGGCTGAGTGTTAGGGGCTCTGTGCCATAGCCAGGCCACATGCCCACCCTACCCGCCTTTCAGCGATGGTCAGACTAAGGCTCAGGGGGCTGAGTGCCTCACGCACGGTGATGCAGCTAATAAGTGAAAAGGGCAGTTAAGAGAACCCAGCTTGGAGGGGCGGCCTCCTGCTAAAGGTACTCAAGAAATCTGAGAAGATGAGTGAGGGTAAAAGAAATGATAGTAACATCCGAGTTCTCTCACTGTATTCCCCAGTAAGTCAAACTATGGAGAGAGCTAGAGGGAAAACCCAAACCCAATTCCCACAGGAAGGTGGCAGTAAGTTTTTAGGGCACTGTTCCCTCTGTCTTCACCTCACGACTTTATCCTGAAAGCGGGTCATGCTCTTCTGCCATGTCTTGGAACCGGAGTGGCCACGGCCTTGGGAGCAGTGGCCAGTAGGTTACCACTCGGTGGAGAGCCCGAACCCCCCAGACTGCGCGACGTCACTCCCGCAGGCTGTGCCAGGGCTCCTGGGCCAGTGGTTTTCTCTTTCTCGCCGAGCGAGATTTACTTGTATTTTGCCAGTTCTGTTGACTTTTGATAGCACCCTGTTCTGAGCTGTGAAAAACTTTGCCATTAAAATAACATCTTGGATAAACCGCTTTTCTCCTGAGAGTTCAAAAATGCTTTTTCACGCTTTTGGATCTATACGCCCAGCAGGGAGTCAGTGAGTGTGTGTGGTCTGAATTCAACTGTCACGTGTATTTTCAAAACAAGGCAAGGAAGGAGGGGCAGATGCGCCTGCCCCAGGGGAAGGATGCAAAGAGCCTGAACCTCAGGCCTCCTGGTGCCTGTCCTATTGTACTCGCCTGAGCCGCAAAAGGACTTGAGGACACGGGGAAAGGTGCTTTCTCTGATGTCAAGCTCCCTCCCACTGGCACACGTGTGATAAGAAACGACTCCAGGACAAGCAGCACGTGAGGCCATTACCCGGAGGAAGCAAATGCTTGAACGGTAAACAAAGGGCTGCTAAGTTGCATCAGAAAAAAGAAAATCCTCCTTTCACAGTTGAGGAAACCAAAGCTCGGGGTCAAGGAGCTGGCTCAAGGCTTCACATTAGTAAGCCCCAGCCCGGGCGCAGGACGCGGGCTTCCTGAGCTCAGAGTGCGTGTTCTTCCCACGATGCCACCTTTTCCCTTGTAAAATATGTGAATAACAGATCAGAACTGGTAATGCTAATCATTTCTGGTCATCATCCATGTTCCAGGATAAAAAGAACAATCTAATTACGTATTCAGAAAATTTAGAGCTCAGGGTTGAGAGGTCAGATCCTGGAGAAGGTTCTGCTTCTCGCCAGCTGGGGAAGGGGTTGACCCCTTCGAGAATCCCTATCCTTTAGGACAGAAGGGGGCACACTGCTTTCTGTAAAGGGCACATTGGTAAGCACTTAGGTTTTCTAGGCTCTATAGTGTCGGTTGCAACCACTGAACTCTGCTGGGGTAGCACAAGTGCAGCCATAGACAAGACACGAAGGAATTAACATGGCTGTGTTCCAGTGAAATTTCATATAATTTTCGCATGTTAGATGATATTCCTTTGGATATTTTCAACCACTTAAAAATGTTGGTAGACAGCCCTGGCTGGTGCAGCTCAGTGGTTGAATGCTGGCCTGTGAACCAAAGGGTTACAGGTTTGATTCCCAGTCAAGGCACATGCCTGGGTTTTGGGCCACGTCCCCAGTAGGAGGCATGTGAGAGGCAACCGTACAGTGATGCTTCTCCCTCCCTGCCTCCCTTCCCCTTTCTAAAAACAAAATAAATAAAATAAAATAAAAACATTGGTAAGGGGGCTGGAAATGGGAGGGAGGTGGGGAGCACTGGTTGGGGGGTGGACTGGGACGGGAGTAAAAGACAGAAAACTGTACTTGAATAACAATTAAATTAAAAAAAAAAAAACGTTGGTGAACAATACAGAAACAAGTGGTGGGCCTAACTGGGTCCTTAGGGTGTACTTTGCCCACCTCTGCTCCAGGAAATGACCCAGCAACATCTCCTACACTTACTTAACTTTGAAATGTTTTGTGAGTAAATATATTAATCATATAAGAATAGGGAAGCCCTACTTTGACTATAGTTTGAAAAAAATTGATCTAGAGATTTTTAGTTATACACATGTAATGCAAACCACAATCTTAGGTACAGTTAGGCGGTGTAATATAGATGTTGAACAATGAATGTCATTGTAGGTTGTTTTAAGAAAGAAGAAAACAGCATTCTGGTCATACGGAGAACTAGAGCCAATGACTAGAAGTCAGAAGAAGTGGACAAGCTAACTTTCTGAGGGCCAGAATCATCCAACACCAATGATCTACCTCGCACCCAGTGAGCACATTCAGAATATTTCTATCGCTGAGAATATTCCAGTGGAAATTGGCTGCTTAAGGATGTGGCAGAAGATGTTGCATTGCTTGAGAGAGAGAGCCAGTTAAAAGAGCTTGAAGGGTCCCTCTCGGCTCTAAAATTCCAGAAGCCTATAACACGAGTTGTGGATAGCAAACCAGAGGCTGGGTCCCTGGGTCCCGATGCACAGCCCCCTGGGAGCCTCCGGCGACCCTAAGAGCATTCTCTCTTACCCACCATCCCACGGACGCTGAAAAGGTTCCCAGCCTTCCCGCTCCCACCGGAACCAGCCTCACCAGCAGCCCACCCAGCCCACTTCCCAGAGCGAGGGCTTCAGGAGGTACGCGCAGGTGGCCCACCTCCTCTCAGTGGTACCTCTCGGCGCCTCCTTGGCTCTCGCCTCCAGCTCAGTTTGATCTTGTGGTGAGGCCAAACAAATGATTTTGATAACTGGGCGATTGGCGAAAAGGCGTAATCAAAGAGATGGGTCATTGAGAAGGATAGCTAGTTAGTTATTCAAGGACAGATCGGAGGAAGGAGAGAATGGGGAAAGAGAGATTGGGAAGGAAAATGGTATCCCCTCGACCTTCCTCTGAGTGCCCAGAATCCAACATTTCTCAGCTCTGAGTCCGGCGCTGAGAGGCAGCCCCACCCCCTACCCTCAGTTACCCTCGGCTTGAAGAGCCATTTCTACCGATGTGCACTGACTTTGAGTGTGTAAGTGAAAGAAGCGAGTGTCTTACCCTTCTCGCTCGTCATCCGCATTGTAGTACACCTGTGGAACAAAACAAGAGGCTTAGTGCAGGTCGGAGACAGAAATGGAAACACAGCACACGAGGCACAGACTTCCCCAAGGCTCGACACTGTCTCCCAAAAACAGACATCTTTTTATTGGTGCTGTGTATGTGTGTGTCGAAGGAACTACGAATTTAACCTCCTATTCTCCACAGGGTCAATTCTTACACATTAATGAAATAAAATTGGACATCTCATTATTTCCTGCTGCAGTCGGTCTGATCAGATTACCTCTAGCTCTAGGCCAAATCTTGCTTTGGACAGCAAGAAAGTATTTTCCTGGGATCTGGAAACCATGGTTCAGAAGGGCTCAAGAGCAGGGCCTGTGAGTGAGCAATCCCATCGGGTCCACAGGTGAGCTGATTCTGGGCACTGTGCTTAGGTGATGGAAGGGGAGCAAGAGAGAGGGCCGCGTGGCCAGGCAGCAGTGACCCCAGGCCTCTGCGTGTTCCTTGGCGGGGCCTGAACCCCTGGCATCCCACAACCTCAGAAATTTGGGAGTCAACAGTCTCCAAGCTGGGAAAGGCCATGTAGCTCTTAAAGGCATTTCTGGCCAGAGGAAGATCTTCAGGAAGACTCCTTCCGCTGGTCAGCATGGCGGTAAGCACACTCAGAATTAGCGCAATTATGAAGCATCCTTATTATTTCACGAAGCAACAGGAAGACTCCAGCGGGGATCTGCTAGGTACGTAGGTTCTCTTGACCCTACGTACCTAGTGTCCTTATAAAGATCAGTTGAAGGCCTTCCATGAGCTGTACCTGTGGGCTTCAGGCCCATTTTCGTTTGGGTGAAGAACAATGCCCAAGGTACTATCAGATGCTTACACATTAACTTCAAAAGTTGCCTCTAGTTCTAGTGCATTTTGTCCCTGTCCTTGCCCCAGTTCCCTGGGAGAGACACAGCTGTGCCTGGACAGACACCCTGCCTACAGACTTTCTCCTGGGACCCTGCCAAACCCAGACTTAGTTGTGCAGCAGAGCTGGTTACCTATAACTCCCAGGGAAGAGTCACTCCAGTCATTAGCTCAGATTTCCATGAGGAACATTCTCCTTTTAAATTGGTTTATGTCTATTACTGTACTGTACATTTGTTTCTTCTCAAACAGAAAACGATGAAGGGAAGACGTCCCCCCACCCCCAATTCCAATTTCCAGTGTGGCATCCGAGACTCTGTCATCGTGACGCACTAGAAACGGGGCTGCCCATCTAGACGCAAGTGGAATGACCCACCTAAGGGAGGGAGCCTGGGCCACAGCACTGGCTACACAACTGGATTTCTCGTAAAAAGGTGCTGATGTGGGCCTGCGTTCGGCTGGACTCTTTACTTGCGGCAGAATGCACCTGCCCGCCTGGCTGTAAGGCAGGGCAGGGGACAGCTCTTTGCAAAGTTGGCTGGCGACTCAGACACGGGAGCAGCCTTCTCTTCAGTGTTTTCTGACCCTCCTGAGCGGCCTCTACCGCACAGTCCCTATGACCACCCTGGCAAGGTCCTTTCCCCTGTCGCACAATGACCCGCTGTTTCTTCTTTGTTGGTTGTAGCACTTACTGCACTAAATTAATTTTTAGAGTGTTTCTCAGACTTTAGAGTGCATAAAAATTTTCTGGAGACCGTGTCATCAACACACATTCCTGGTGCCCCTTCAGAGGGTTTAATTCAAAAGACCTGGAATGGAACTTTGGAACCTGATTCTTGCCAAGAACTTGTGTGTTTTAGAGGAAGATGACTTATCAGCCACCGCTGGTGAGATGGCTCCGGAGGGTGTGGGGGAGGAGCGGCACCCCCAGGGGGTCCAGTGCTTTAAGGCAGGCTGATATAGGCAGGGCATACACTATCCAAAAAGATAATGCCTCTGCATCCCACGATTTCTCCAAAGCTCCCTTATTGTTTGCTTTTAAAAGAATTCTGGACAAAATCTGCAGGGAATATCAGCACTTTCACATGAAGAGAGGGAGACTGAAGATCTCCATGGTACTTGCACAGGGGATTCGTTCCCTCATTTCAGTTTTTGATATTCATCTGGTCCATATTCCAGTCCATGTGCCAATCAGTGAGATCACAGGGGAGGAGGGTACAAGTGGGCTGAGAGGGAAAATCCCCCCTCTCCAGTCCACATCCTTGGCCAACTAGGAATCACTGTACCATGGCTGAGGTGCCTGTGGGTGTCACTCAAGAGTCTCCCTGACTGAACTAGAGGGCTCCTTGCCCTGCACTAGGGCAGAGCAGCAACGTGGCCGGTTCTAACAAGGCCCATGCCTGCAGTGGTTACTGAGCTCACACTATCGCTTGCCAACTTCCCCCGCCCGCCTCTCCCACCCCATGGCAGAACTGGGCCATCCTTTGACCTGCCACTGCTGGCTTTTCTCTAGCATGTCCAAATCTGTCCACTCCAGCCCCATGCCTCTTTCTCGCCCTATGGCACTGCCATCTCCCCTCCTGCTTCTGGACCCATCTCCCAGGTTTCTAGTTCTTCTAAGAAAAGGTGCTGCGATCACTGACTGAAAGGCTCGACTGGCCACACTAGGCGCTTTTTCCCTTGGTCCAGCAAGCTGCCCGACCACAGAACAGCCACGCGTGTTGCCAGAGCCCAGCTGAGGTGCCCCTTGGCCGCCCAGAGCTCAGGCAGGCTCCCTCTCTGACCCCGTAACGCTGATTCCAAGGGCACAGGGACAGCCTGAAGGCTCTGCCAGGGTGAGCCCCAGAGAGCAGGACTCAACTGCACCTATGGCGCAGGGACAGGGTTTGCCATTGCTGAAACCAGCAAATGCCAAAGTAAAGAGCTCTCCTTCCCTTTGGACTCAGCCACGGGCTGGGGGCCCCGCTCAGGACACGGAGGCGGCAAGTGAGGGCAGAAGACTGACCCTCATGGGAAGCCAACTCGGGTCACTTTTTCTGTTAAGAGTTATTTATAGCTTTTTATAGTTAAGAAAAATGTGGCCAAGAGAATAGGTCAGGCTGTCAGCTTTGACATGACACGGAAACCAGAATCACGATAGCAGACAATAAAAACAATTTCACTCAATGGTCCTTTCTTCCAGTAGCTGTGGAAACCCAGCTCCATAAGACCCCACGCAGAACAGGCTGTGAATACGTAAGTCGCCACCATGTTCTCGAGAATTAAAAAATAAAATAAAATTTAGCGCTGGCCCGTATATCTTGATAAATCATAACATTCTTCCTTTCCCTTTTGCGTCCCTGCTCCTATCAAACAAATACGACAAGATGGGAATGTCAAATGAGTTTTTAGTGGAATGCGCCCTAAGAAAAAGCTACGGGTATTTTGTTACCATGCTGTGTGTGGCTGCTTTGTCTCACGCATATCAAAAACAACACGAAGGGACAAAATATTTTCAAAAGGAGAAAGCGACACCAATAATGGCTTCCCCTCCCAGACGAAGGCCAATTCCCGTGTCTCGAGTGCGTCGATTTGCCCCTATTTCTCAAAGCAGAACTTTCTTCAGAGGACTTGGGGATTAAAGAAAACTAACCAGTGCAAGGTTCACCAAAATGCCACTGGTGTAGTGAGAGACAATTCTAGCAAATACTGGGAAAGTCATTATTATTTTCTTTTTTCCCCACACATCTTTTGTTTATCACATAAAATAAACAATACATGAGATACCGAAGAAAGAAAAAAATTATCCCTATGTTGTAACCCTACCATCAAGGGTTATAATTGTCCTTGTTCCTTTAGGTTCAGCTCTACATTTGGAATCACTGTGTAGAACAAATAGGTATTCTCCTTTTTTTCACTAAACATTTATCATAACTAGTTCCCATTTTGCTAATGGTTTCCATTACTATAACTTTATTGACCACAGAATATTCTGTCAACTTGAGCTACCATAATGAGTTAATTATTAGACATGTATTTTACTATTAGCTCTTCCATTTCACTTGCAGATATACCTAGAAGACAGAAATTGTTTTTTAAAGAGCTTGTCTTCAATATCATTTTTGGTGTAAAATGATTTAGCTATTTAATGGGATCTGTTAATTTACTAAAGGGAAAATTGTTGACAGAGTTTTATTTAATCACGGAATTTTTCTCCTGAAACTTTATGAAATTACAGGCAGTTCCATTTCCCACCATTAGGTGGAGCTCTATTGCAGCAGGCTGATCCCACGTGAGGAGACCTCACAAAACTTCTTACAGGTTATCAGCCTTCTAACGTTTCTTCCTCTTTCATAGCTTTGTCAACACTTCACTAATTTCAGCTCCTTCTCTTCTTCCCCTTAGTAAGTTGGTTTCCTCTCCTGAGACATTCCTTTGTATAAAAATCCATTTTCAGCAGGGAATGACTCTGTGGAGTGCATGGAACGCTGGTTTCATTTTCATTTTTAAGGTCAACACTGTCTAAAGCGATTCTGTCTTAAGGCCCTACCAGCCCCAGGAACGGATGGCAGGAAGATGCCAGCAGGAAGCCCATACCTGTCCTGTCCTCTGCAGGTTTGCAAAGTGCACATCGGGTATGAAGAGGACCGGCTGCGAGTGCAGGTCAGGCATTGTTTTAAAGTAGGTGATGTCACTCTTCTTTTGTAAAGGTATCGCTGCCAGCTTCCCTTCCGAGGCTGGACGTGATCAAAAACCCAAAAATGAGAGCGTTATTCATGACTAAGAAGTCTCAAAGGAAAGCTCTGGTCTCACGAACCTTCATGACCTTCTCCTGCGAAGCCTTCCAAACGCCATAAATGTGAACACACTTGAAAGACCCCCCTTCCCCGCTGCCAGGCCAACAGGAGGAACTTGGACTTCCAGTGAGCACTCTCGAAGCAGAGCTGGGCCCCTCATGCCCCCCTGTCCCTCTCGGTGTCCTAGATTTCTTTTTTTTTTAATTGAACTTATCATGGTGACACTGGTTAATAAAATCATATGGGTTTCAAGTGTACAATGTGATAACACGTCATCTGTACATTGTAATGTGTTTCACCACCCGAAGTCGAGTCTCCGTCCCTCACCGTTTACTGCCCCTTCACCCTCTTGTATTACTCCTACGCCCCTCCCCGCTGGGGATCACCCACTGTTGTCTGTGTCTATCTGTTTGTTGTTCCTTCAATCCCTTCACCTTTTTCACACAGCCCCCTGCTCTGTGCCCGAGATTTCTTGTCTGTAGAAGGAAAGTGTTGGTCTCTACGATATTACAAAGTCCCTCCTAGTGCAAACACTCTGTGATCATTGACTGTATTTGCTTTTCACTGGGACAATTTACTCTTGTGTCCACTGCCAGGGAAAAGCAAGCAGTCCTGTGCAAGTCTGCAGTTTTACCTGCAACCCACTGCTTCCCACCTGTTCCCTAGCGGGCCCGGGGCAGCCGACCCCTTCTCAGTGGTACTCACAGTTGTTGCACTGGGTTTGGGAAGCCTGGCCTTTTCCCTTCTTCCTGTTCTGCTTCCTCTCTTCATCTCGGATCTTTCTTTCTGCTCCCTGATGGGGAAAAGCAAATACAGACGATGCCAGGTATGTCATCCGCACACAAACACACTGCTGCACACAAACCACAGAGACAGGAGGCAAAACGAGGGGAGAAGGCGAGGGGGCAGCCCCGCTGCCACCACTCCAGTGAGGGCGGGCGCAGTTCTAAGGCTGAGAGTGATCCCACTTCTCCCAGATTTCTCCCTTTTTTGGTATCTTGACTATTTAGACAACTTCAATTTTGAAACCATACGGAAAGCCCAGACCCAGCTCCCTATCCCAGCGAAGCCAGTTCAGTAACATTAGCAATTATAATAAATGTCCTAAGATGAAGCCTTGGCCCGTTACTGTCATTCCTAGGCATGCAGAGAACATTCAAGATGAGTGTGAATTCCCTATAACACTTCTCCTTTGCCCACTGTGATGGAACTTGTTATAATCATTACAGTGATGGAAATGACGGAGGGCATAGGGGGTCCAGACAGCATGTAAGATCCCTTTGTATCGACAGCATGATTCTGTGTCTTGTTTTCATATGTTCATGGGGTCTTGGAGACGGCGCTTATTCAACCAAACAGAAAAGAGTTTGGTCCATTCACCTCCTGTTTTGCTCCTCTGTTGCGTGTGATCTGATTTCTTCATTGGCTTCTCTTCCCAATGCCATCCTGCTTAACCAGTTTGCCATCACCTTCCATCGCTTTCCTTCCTGGCCTTTGAGGATCCCCTGATGGCCCTCCCCTCTCTTTGGTCACTCTTTCTTCTATGTCAGCTCGGCTACCTGTTTCTTTCACCCCACAAATACAGATGTTCTGAGGGTTTCCTTTTCCTTTCTCTCTCTGCACTCAAGTGGGTGTGAAATATAGGCAAAAAGCTCCTATGATTCATTTTTGTTGTATCCATACATGGCATTTTTCTATGCATTTGGAGCTCTGTATAATTAATATAAATAGAAACGTGAAACTTTTATCTACCTATAACAATTATAACTCACCCAAGACACACCCCAAGGTGTGTCGAGCAATTTTATTGCTAAATTCATGTTTTATTTTGTACTATTTCTAGGAGGAAAAGGTCTAGAATTCATCCATTTCAAAATTTCATTATGTTCAATGTAGATTTTTAGGAAATAAAGTCACTTACCAATTATTTTACAGACATTAGCATAAAATATTAATGTAAAAAATGACCAGCTATGAGCATGGAAAGCAGTTCTGTGGGTGTCAAAACGCTCTCGACAGAACCACAGTTCCTGTCTCTGAAATAAAGCTTCCACTCCCCCTGACGGCCCGGGGAGGCTTTGGTACACTCAGCTGAGATGGAGAGAGCTTCCCTGGCCATGTCCTTCCAAGAATTCCTTTCCTTCCTTTGATTCCTTATGACCCCAAATTTCTAGAAAACATTCTCGAAAGAATGTTTACACCTTACATTATTAAAGTGTAAAAAAGTCTAGTTCTTCCAGAAGAGCATAATTTCTATAATTAGGTACAAATACCAAACTTATCATTTGAAAAAATTCCCTCCACCTAAATGTTCATTATGGAGTATTGGATTTAAAAAATATGCCTGAAGTTACTGATTATATTGTGATCGCTTTTCCACCTCTTGAGAAGTAATGGCTATCTTTGGTTTTTATTTGACACATATTGTCTCTCTTAAATTTATTTTTAAAATGTGCTTTAATCAATTTAAAGTTGGCCAAGGTACCAGGAAGGGGGTTTTAAGGTTTTCCATAATCTTCAACAGGCATTGTCTCCAAGACCATTCCAAACCAAAATTAAAAATTAGAAAAAAGAAAAAATCTCACTCCAAACAAGAATTAATAAAAAGGAAAAAATCTATTTAAAAAAAAGAATGTGGCTTTATTTCTCAAGTTTTGCAAAACACACAGTTCCTGTTTGCATTGATACAATTCTGGTTTTGTTTTTTAATTCCCACCTTCCCACCTTCTTCCTCTTTGTGGAACCACGGCTTGTTCTCTGTGGTGTGTTTCTGTTTTGTTTTGCTTATTCATTTCTTTTAGATTTCACATATAAGTGAGATCATACAGTGTATATCTTTCTCTGCCTAACTTATTGCACTTCACGTAATGTTCTCCAGGTCCATCTACATGTTGCAAATGGTAAGATTTTATTCTTTTTTATACCCAAGTAGTATTCCATTGTATACAAAGGGGAGCAACATAGGTTTACAGTTGTGAGTATGCAAAACAGTTTATTCTTGTATTATTGTTTATTAATTATTGTACCAGTTTGCATACGAACAACTGTAAACCTACTTTTGCCCTGCGCTATCTATGCACGGCGTCTTCTTTATTAATTCCTCTATTGATAGACATCTAGGTTGCTTCCTTATCTTGGCTATTGATAATAATACTGCAGTGAACAAAGGGGTGCATATATCTTTTCAAATTAGTGTTTCCTTTTTGTGTGGATAAATATACAAAAGTGGAATCATCTCTAATATTTAATTCTTTGTGGGACCTCCATACTGTTTTCCATAGTGGCTGCACCAATTTACAATCCCACCAACAGTGCACAAGGGTCCCCCTTTCTTCTCGCCCTTGACATCACTAATGTGTTGATTTGTTGACGGTAGCCATTCTGACAGTCTATTTTAAGCTAAAGGACATTGAGTTTAGAATATATTGTGTAAGGATTTTATTTTTACTCCCCGCTCCATTCTTTATGTTACTGATACCATATTTTTAAAAAGATTTTATTTATCTATTTTTAGAGAGAGGGGAGGGGAGGGAGAAAGAGAGGGAGAGAACGTTGATGCCTCTTACACGGGCCCCAGCTGGGGACTGAACCTGCAGCCCAGGCATGCGCCCCGACTGGGAACCAAATCGCAAGCTCCCACTTTGTGGGATGCTGCCCAAACGACTGAGCCGTGCTGGGCAAGGCAACGCCGTATTTTAGACCTTTTGTGTAGTGGATCTTTTAACTACTTATTGTAGTTTGATTTGAATTGGGTACTTGTCTCTGGTAACTTTTGTAGTAGCTTTTTAATTGTCTCATTGGTTGTATTTATTCAATTCTTGTTTTTCATGGAAGATCATGGAAGTAGTTAAATATAGATATAAAGATTCAGACATAGGTATTAAGTATAGGTAGACAGATCCTATACTTAGACAGATATAGACAGATCCTGAATTTGTAATGCATAAATAGATGCACAGTATTTCAAGAGAAGGATGATACCAGAGACAAAGCAGAGACAGCCTTCTCACCCTCTGCCGTCTCACAGGCGTGTTGACTGGAATCAAGGTGGAGAACTGCAACTAGGCCAGAGTTCCATCTCTCACTCTGGACTGTGATTGGGAAACTTACAGTTTTAAAATGAAAGAGCTCTTCATTCTTTTGCTTTAGATAATTCAAATTCATCACTTTTGTTTACACACCCATTTGAAAACTACAAACATTGAACTTTTTCTCTTTTAATCTTCCAGGAGTGAGTTTTGCCTGGTTTTTAAAATCAGAGCTGCAAACATGACAAATCACTGCAAAAGA
This sequence comes from Carollia perspicillata, assembly GCA_004027735.1. Classification (NCBI taxonomy): domain Eukaryota; kingdom Metazoa; phylum Chordata; class Mammalia; order Chiroptera; family Phyllostomidae; genus Carollia; species Carollia perspicillata. The sequence goes on from PVKM010004312.1 coordinate 33,523, forward strand.
TTTTGTGTTCAGCTTATTAGAAATATTAATAGTGGTGAAGGATAAAATACCCTGTTTGCCCCATGAGATTTCTTCCTTTCTTCCTAAATTTCTTGACCCTCAGTATCAGGATATATAAACTAAAAACTACCCCCCGGAAACTCTACATCACTAGCAACTTGCAACAAATGCCAACATTTCCCAGCATCCTGCTATCATTTTCTTCTGGTTAGCACTGATATGTATTAGACTGATATTTAAAATAGGAGCTATAGCACCCTGGCTGGTGTGGCTCAGTGTATCGAGTGCCAGCCTGCAAATCAAAGGATCACCGGTTCAATTCCTAGTCAGGGCACATGCCTGGGTTGCAGGCTAGGTCCCCTGTAAGGGGCGCACAAGAGGCAACCACACATCAATGTTTCTCTCCCTCTCTTCTATGTTCCTTCCCCTCTTTAAAAATTAATTAAAAATTTTTTTAAATTAAAAATTAAATTAAATTAAATAGGAGCTATAGGAAACACCATGTATTTTCTGATTGACAAAGTGTTTGTTAATATGATTCTTTCCAGTTATTATACACATGTACAAACACACACGCATATATAAGTTGTTCATTCGGCCACTTCTTTCCTTGCTATGGATTACCCTTCTTTGATTTTTGGAAACAAATGCTTCGAATAAACCCACACAATCCTCTTTTCCACCCTCTCCCTTTTACCGAATACGATTCTTAAAATATTTTCAAATGAAATGCATAATCGATCATTTTATTTACTCTCTTAGTTTCTTATAGTCCTCATTCTAGGGCATATATAAATAAAAATACAATACTTCCTATTCATTCTGCATTTAACTCTGATTTTTAGAGTTGTTACAACAACACTGCAGAAAAAAGTAATTACCCCAGTATCCTTAAGCACTAACTGTGGAAATAAAGGTAAACGGATTGCCCGGTGCTTTTGGCCCATCCTGCCCCCCTTTCTCCTTGCCTCTAATCTTACTCCTCACTTGCAAAAGGGAGATTTAGGGAGGGGGACTCCAGGATCAAGGAAGGGAACTCAAATTGTTTAAATGCTTTTCCAGTTGTACTTTTCAAATTCCATGTTGTACCTCAATTTAAAATGTCCTGTTATTGTTTAATATGCTGATTTAAAGATGTAACTGCATTCTCTTGTTTTGCGTTGAAAGTCGACCTTGGCTCTTTGCTGAGGTTTTTGAATCGTCACTTGCCGTTTTGGTATGTTATATATATAAAGTTACTAATTCACAGGAGTTATTTGCATGTAGCTCCTCTCGTTTCCACTGGGGGACTCTGGGACCATTACCTGGGCTTGCCGGCCGTGGATTTCTCATCTACACAACCCCTGCCTGTTGGCTGAACTGCCCTCCGTCTCAGGGGGCTCTGTCCCTGGGGCCGTTCTGCTGCTCTGACAGCTGGATGACAGGCACTAGCTGAAACTGTCACGCCCTGAAAGGCTAGTCAACATTCTAGATATTACCCCTAGATTTTGGTATCTACCACTATGCTGCCTGTCCATAAACTCAGCGCACTTTTAGTTCAGGCATTTTCTTCTCTCTTCTTGTGATCATCTCTGCTCTCTGTTTGCAGGGCCCACTTCTCCCTTCACTCCATCACTCTTACAGCAGCCCTTGCAGAGGTTTTAACGGTGCAGTAGACCTCACTCAGCCCACTTCACTCTCTAGTGAGCACTGTGGGTCAATTTTGTAGTGCCCTGCTCTTTGACAATCAAGTGGCCCCATTGCTTTCCCTAAAGATGCTGATAACACACAAGTCTTGAAATGGTTGGTGCTTAGTCCCCCTTAAGTCTTGAAATGGTTGGGATGCGGATCTCGTGTCGCATAATCATGGGATTTTAAGCTTAGCTATTCTGATTGCTTGGTCTCTTAGGGCTGGATCCAGAGAGATTCAAACCCTATACCTCCTCCGGAGTGCATGTTTACTAATGTGCTTATTTTATAGGTGCCATTCCCATTCCAAAAACCTCTAAATGAGACCCCATTTAATCCACAGGGTAACAAAGGTTACATTGATTGTTCTGGGACAGGACCTAAACCCAGTATAAACTATTCATCTATTATTTCAGTTACCTAAGTGAATCAGACTCAGCACAATACCATGTCGGTTAGGCATTAAGTTAGTCATAAAAATGATTGACAAAAGAAATACAGTTGACTGATGACTCCCTAGATATCTCATAGGAATTGAGAATGAAAGATTACCACTCCACCATGATTAATAAGGTGATTATTTTGACACCACTAGACAAGAGAAGGTGACAAGGGGGAAAGTTCATTAAAAGTAATATCTAATAACGAAGATACCTTAATGACAAACTGTCATCTTTACTCACTTTGTCGCAGAAGACCTTGATCTGGCAATAAGCTCTATGAATGGGTTTATTACTACGATTATTATAACTGTATGTATCAATCTGAATCATCAAAGGAAGTCCTTTCACCCCTTTTTGGGAGGAGAAATCTGTACTCAAGCAGTTCACAGTGATGAAAATCTAAGGGAGGAGAAAGAAAAAAAGGTTCTTAAGTCACCAGGAAAAGGATCAATAAAAAACGCATAAGCCTTAGGATTAGAAATCAAAATACAAAACTAATCTATAAGGATAACTGAAGAATATTGGGATACTCTGATATAAGAACACTTTGAGCATATAAAATATAACAAATTACATAATTCATAAATATACAAAAATATTGTTTTCATATTTAATCTAAAACAATTAAAATTACTTTTCTTAGAGTACACTGACAAAATCTTACTTATTTTTCAAACATGTATAAGTTAGCTAGGTAAAACACTATTTCCTTATAATTATTATATCAATAATTATATTATTCCTTCTAATAATTACATCAATTTTCCCAATCTCTGACCTGTGGGATAAAAAAAACCCACACACTAAATAACACCTCCTGCATTATTACAGTTATTTGTGTATATACCTATCTTTCCTACTTAGCTATTAAGTATGAGATCTGAGAGCATTTCTCATCATTTCGTATTACAGGTACCTAATACAGCTCGTGGTGGAGAACGGGCAGTCAATAAACATTTGCTGAGTGAGCCAATGAGTCTGTGTGTAGAAAACCCAGCGGAGTGGGAGTTAGAGCTCGTGCGTGAGCCCCAGCTCTAACCCTAACCAGCTGAGAGACCTCGGGCCAGTCCCGTAGTGGCTTTGGTTCTCAGTTTGCCCTTTGAATCGGAATGTAAACTCTGTCGAAGAAGAAGTGGAAACGCACGAGAGGAGCTGGCAGAGGCAGGCCAGGAAACAGGAGGCAGAAACGCAGTTAAGGTGCCCGCATCCTCAGCTTACCACCTGTGCCGTCAAGAGACACACGGAAATTACATGAATAAAAAAAGGAAACAAGTAAACTATTAAAGACTATAGCATTGACCAACAGAAGAATGGACAGTAATAATTTCGTTATAAAATACTGAGGAGAATAGAGGGAGGAATATAAGTGACTAAATTTGCCCTCATTTTACATGGTGGGTAGATGTCAATATACCATTTAAAGTCGATTTGTTGTAAAACAGAGTACAGTACCTAGATTTACATGCTAACTATATAAACATTAAGAGTTGGCTCCAGGAAAAAAACAGGTGTTCCATATTATACTGCTGGTACTGTTTCATTTAATACGATATGTATTATTTTTACTTCACACGAAACGTTCAAGCACGCATTGTTTTAAAATGGTATACTTATGCATTCTGAAAGCCATTTCATCAAATGTATTATCTGACCCACGTTTCACTTGGTCCCCTCAAAATTTTCATTCACCTCCAAACCCTTGCCCTGAACAAAGCCTTTCGCATCCAAGCAACACCACTCGGAAAGAGACACGGCTACAAGGCGTGTTGTCAAAGCCATTCAGATTGTTGATTTGACTACCAGGCCTGACCGAGTTAATTTCCAGCTCAATGCTTGCAGGCTTTTGGTAATTTATACACCAGATATCTAATTTTTAGTGCTATGTCTCTATCACGGTTATTTTTCCTTTTATTTGTGAGCCTCTTACCTGGTGATAAGAAACACATGTGCCAGGCACCACACATCGACAGCAGTCAAGGCCAGAAGACAGGTCAAAAAAGAAAACATACTCTCCTAGGGACACTTGACTTCTTTTATTGTTATTCCTGGCACGGCGATATCTTGACCAAAACATGGGAACACAACTTTATGTCAGCAAATCAAACGCCCACTCTGGTGAGCAACGCAGTTGTTCACTGTTTTGGCCACACATTTCATACACTAACCTTCCTGTTGGTGCTGTAATCTGCAGGGGTCTCGACCACACTGGTTACTTTTCCACTCCCTCGTGAAGCCTGCCTAGGACTGCAAAAGCCAGAGGAGAGACGTGTTCTGGTAAATATTTCCTAAGCTATTAGGATTCGCGGCTGGCTCACTGAGTTATCTACACATCGCTCGCAGCGGGCATACACTCCACAGGCAGGAAACAGTATTAATTGCAGCCTTGTCGGCTCCGAGTCTCCACTAAGAGAGCTGGGCTGATGGAATGTGTGCATTTACAAAGGCCACTTCAGTAGGACAGGCCCCCTGAAATAACAGGTGCTTACTGGCAATACAATACAATTAGTAGACTCACTCCTCCTCCTCGGAGCTTGAACAATCAGCCACCCGGTACAGAAGGTGTTTAAAGATCAAATGAGCTACAACACTCTGCATTTCACTTAGACTGGGTCCTGCAACAGAGAAAGGTTCTTCGTAGAAGGTCCCATGGGCTCTCTTTGATTCACGGCATCCTGAGTCTATGGAAAGTAAAGGACCCAAGAACTGGCCTCCTTGCTACGCGGTGCTGGCCTCCCAGAGTTATCCTTAGAGGCAGGGGCATACAATAGGGTTGGCACAGCTTTCCCCTTGCCTGGCTGCCTGACCCAATGGCAGCGCACAGTTGCAGACCCGATGGTATCAATCATAGTCTCGCTGCGGTGCACTCAAAACCCCGATGGTTGAACTTTAACTGCGGCTGGGGAAGTGGGTGGGAGTGGGAAGGCACAGAGGCACATTAACTAAAGCCTTGGCTTGGGAACTGATAAGCGTGAATTTGTTTCATCTTGCAAACCCAACCATGTCCCGGCTCCAGGCACAGCAGGCGAATGTGAGGTCGAATTACTTGGAAGTTTATCTACAAAGCACTGTTTGTAAATGTGTATTACAGAAACTTGGGGAAAGATATGCTTTCCCCACCAAATGCTCATCCAAATGTCAAGCACGGAAAGTTCTTTCTAACCTCAGTCAGAGCCGTGATTATGTAAAGAGCACGCAAATGCCACAAACGACTAGTCTGTCACCCAAAAGTTACGAATGTTACATATGTTCCTACAGTTATTTTCAAAACCTCGGTTATTTGTTTTCCTGTAATTCTGACAGTATGTAATTTAAACGAAAACATATTCATTAAAACAGGTGTATCCAGGCTGACAGTAGAAATGATTTTAACTTCGTCACTGGTTTAAAGATTGAGTCAGACAGGAAGATTGTTTCTAAATGTACCAAGACCTTTCCAGAAATAAAGGCAGTCTCATGACAATCGACATTTTTAAATAAAATAGTTTTTACATGTGAATTACAATTCCCACTTTGTAGTTCTTGCAAAAGACCAGTGATTCTGCTCAGGTTCTAATACCTCTCAGCTGTGCAACATGGGTAGTAAGATTTATTAAAATAAAATAGATCAAAAATGGTTTTAGAATTGCTACATTAAGTTGATTATTAGCTCCCAAGATTTTTCTGAGAGTTTGCCATTAAAATAAATGGGCTGATCTTTGATTTACAAAACAACTTGAAATTTAAAAAATCAGTAAATATGTCCATAATTTGGTGGAAAGTATTTTTCTCTTTAAATAATTGTATTTTGCATTTTCAAGAAGATCCTTCCAATTAAAGACTACAAAAACTATTTTCTTAGGTTGAGACCCTTCTCTAAGAAACGGCACATGCACTAGTCCCCAAATTACAGGGTCATAAAATCAGCATTTTCACCCCAAAGCACAGACAATGTGTAAATACAAAAGTGTGGTCTTGTCAGTTTCCCTACTCTGTTTTCTTCTTGGTTCTTAGAATCATCAAAGACCTTCGAATGGTTTTCTTATATTTTAGCATTTTTCTTCCATTCTATATGATTGTATCAGTGCAGATGCAATACCAAATAAGACAGAAAGATCGAAACTTTAAAACATCTACCCCAGACATCTCCCACCTCCCACCCGACCAGTAGTACACTCTGTCACACTGCTCTTTTCTATTTCCTTCATAGTTTATCTCATTGTTTATCTCATTAGTGCTTAGCTATCTGTTCACTGTGAGCCCATGAGGAGAGGGCCCTTGTCGGCCCCAAGTTCACTCTAGCCCCAGTGCCAAGCCCATGGTAGATACTCCACAAATATTTGTCCAATGGGTTAAGATAAAATTACTTTTCTAAATACACATTTCCTTCTTTATCTATGCTCTTGCTTTCATAAGCAAAGCCTCTTAAGAGTTGAGATTGCTTTGAGTAGCTGAACTTGTCAAGATAGTACAACGGGGTTTGCTGCTCTGGCCAGATTTATACTCAAAAAATGTTACCTGCCTGTATATCAACAACCATAAAGTGGGCACCAAATAGATAGGTACAGACACAGGAATAGATAGACAGCGACAGAGATAGACGGTACAGGTACAGACACAGATGCACACACACGCGCACGCTGTGGAAGACACAGATCGAGAGATGCTATGGGACATACAGAAGCCTGTGGCAGGACCCTCCCCTTACAGAAAAGGGGGGCTGTGGCAGTTGCCACCGTTGTATAGTGTGTATAATTGGATAGTGAGTTGATTACCCCCGGCTACACTTGCTGTAAGAACATGATGAAAAGGAGAAAGCTCAACAAGTCAGCCAGGGAAGATCTCCTGTAGGAGTGCTGAACTGGAAGAAAGAGATAGAAAGAGCCTATTGGGAAAGGAGGGTTTGTGTTGGGAGGTTCCAAAAAAGCCTGAAAAGGGAGACTGGTGAGGGGGGAGGCCAACCAAGATGCTTATATCACTGTTGTCAAATAACGGACAATTGAGGAGGTCAAGTGTGTACCATTGAGGCCAAGGGCAGATAGAACTACGGCCACAGTATCTGACATCCAAGTTGCAAGGAGGACAAGGAGAGTGAGGGCTGAGAAAAGGCCACCAAGTTCAGAAGCAAAAAGGGTCTGTGTCCCTGCCTGCGTCCCTCCCCAAGGCCAGACGAATGGAGGGAAGATGGGAAACTAGACTCCTGGGGCGTGTGAGACAGGACATGAGGGTGGAGAGGAAGCAGCCCAGCTGGCCGTTGGGCAGAGGGAGGCGGGATGGAGAGGAGCACGGGCCGTGGGCAGCAGGGCCCAGCGGAGGCGTTCTTCCAAGACAGAAAAGGTGTTCACACTAGGAGAGGGGAAGGATGTGGGTGACTGCAAGAAGGGGGAGTTGTGGAAGCTATGAGCCTCGGAGGCAGGGATGAAATGAGATCAACTCACAAATGAAAGACTCTCTGAAACTGGAGGGCAAAATGAGAAGAAAGCACAGCACGAAAAAAACACACAAGAGGCTCAGAAAAGGTCTGTGCCCGGCACAAATACTAGCACTACGACCTTGGACTTGTTAACTTTTCTGGGCCTCGTTTGCCTCATCTTTTAAGTAGTTATAACAATCCTTACCTTGGTACCGTGAGGCTTTAAAATGAGATCATGCTTTAAACGATAAGGAGCCATGAAAATCTATCATCCATGGTCTCTGTCTTCTCAGATGCCTAGTGGTCCAGCTGGTCCTATTCTCCGACTCCAAGCTCTTCCTTGCTCCCCACCCCCGCCTCACAGCACAGTCACGCCTTTCACTTCCAAGAGTGCTCCTGCCAGCCTGGCATCCTTCGTGTCCCTGGTCCCCCAGTTCAAGATTTTCTCCCCGTGTGACCACAACAGCTTCCTATCTGGGTTCTCCCCTTTTGAGGCCAGAGGACTCAAAGGTATATCAGTTATGATTCACATTAATTTGAGCAAACAAATATTTAAGGAGAAAACATAAAATCTATATCTGTCCAACACTCTAAGAGGGGGAGGATCCCCCTCTTCCCGGAGGGAGGAGCAGGGAGCAACGTCTCAGGCAGGACTTTTATTGCTCCTCAGAGTATGGGGTTCTGCCATCCACGCCGTCATCTGAACGGAGCTTGTGACGGGACCTCAGAAGGAAGAATTTGGGCGTTGCGTAACAACAGGTCGGGCTGTTTCGTGAATAATGAGCTCCTACAGAGGGAGAGTGTAACCCTAGACTGAAAGACTCACTCACTCAACTTTCTGATCACTTGTCGTTATTTTAAACCTTGTCTGTTCAACTTTAATACTTAAAGTTTGTTTTGAGCTTGTAATGCCTAACTATGACACAAAATTCAAAAGTCGCAAAAGGGTAAACTGAAGTCTCACCCTGCCCTACACTGTTCCCCGGTCGACCTACAGTTTCTTGAGTATCCTTCGGTTTCTTCTGTATTCCTCTAGAAACAGGCTATGAGATACACATTCCTTTTGTCTTTTATGTAAATGATAGCATAGTAAACATACAATTCTGCACTTTGCTTTGACAAATTTTGAAGATAGCCCTTCCCTGTTTTTTTTTAAGAGCTGTGAAGCCCTGACCGGGTGGCTCAGTTGGTTGGAGCATCTTCCCATACACAAACAAGGCTGCAGGTTTGATTCCTGGTCAGGGCACATACCTGGGTTGTGGGTTCAATCCCCGGCTGGAGAGTGTATGGGAGACAACTAATCGATGTTTCTCTCTCACATCAATGTCTCTCTCTCCCCGCCTCTCTCTCTAAAATCAATTTAAAAAATGTCCTCAGGTGAGGATTAAAAAAAATCCATGAAGTATGGAGTAAGAATTTCTTTAACATTAGTTTTTTCCCCCAGTTTTATTCTAAATTTATGTAGTTCATACGGCATTTCATCTCACAAACAGTGATGCCGTGCACGTCTGTCAGCATGGCTTTTGTGCACACGTGCACACACAAATTACTGGCAGTGAACAGGCCATGTCACTGACCATTTTAACCTGTCTTTTATCTTCGCTATTCTAAAATTGCTTTTCTCAAGGTCAACTTTCCCAGTAGCATCTTTGTAAGCAGGAGTTGTCAAATCTAGTATGCATCTACAGGTTCTTGTTAACACGGGCATGACAGGGCCCCACCCCCAGAGCTTCCAGTTCAGCAGATTTAAGGTGGGCGATCCACATCTTTGCGCTCCTATCAATTTCCACGCTGAGGCTGGTGCCCCACGCGGAGGCCCAGGCTCGGAGGCGCCACTGCCTTCAGCACCGACTTCCTTGGCCAGTTCTTCCTCCTCCACCTCTCCCACCTCTCCCCCAGCCTTCTTTTCTACTCTCCTTCCTAACCACCCCTTCACTCTTCGGTTCCTCTTCCTCCACTTCCCTAAGTAGGGTGGGTCTACAGTCCCGCCCTTAACCCTCTTTGCCTACCCTGCAATTCTCTCTGTGGCAATCTCATCCCTTCTCCTGACTTGCATCAGCCCCTCTTTACAAAGAGCTCTCACCTTCCCTGCTGCTCTGCACAGCCCCCTGGCTCCTATGCTCTGCTCTCTCTGAACCTTCAAGCACGCGTTCTTCTGCTTGGTGTGCTCCTCGTTCCAACATCTGCATGTCTGAATTGCACCCGGCCCTTAAGACATGCCAACATGCCACATCCTCCCTTGTTTCCCCTGATCCCATAGAAAGATGACCTCTCTACATGCTGAAATATTTAGAAGTGAAGGATAGGGGTGTGTGTGGGGGGGGGTGGAGAGAGACAGAGAGCAGGAGAAGAAGAGAAGTAGAACAAGAAGAACAAGAATAAGAACAAGAAGGAGAACAAGAAGAACAAAAATAACAACAACAAGAAGAAACAAATCTGGCAAAGTATTAATGAGTCCTCCTAGGTGAAGGGTATGTGATGTTAATTGTATTAGTCTTTTTTTAAAAGATTTTATTTGTTTATTTATTTATTTAGAGGGGAAGGGAGGGAGAAAGAGAGGAAGAGAAACATCGATGTGCAGAGAGAAACATCAATTTGGTTGCCTCTCGCATGCCCCAACTTGGAACCTGTCCTGCAACCCAGGCGTGTGCCCTGACTGGGAATCAGACCAGTGACCTTTCAGTTTGCAGGGTGGTGCCCAACCTACTGAGTTAACATCAGTCAGGGCAATTGTATTAGTCTTTCCATCTTCATTTGAAACTTTTTAAATTAAAAGATTGGTAAAATGTTTAAATAAAATAGAGTTTCTCTCTCCAGAACTCTCTTAGCACTTTATGTTTATTACAGTCACTGCCATTGTCTACCTCATCATGACAGTTCTTTGCAGCTGTGTCTCAGGCCCCTGCCTGCCTGGCCAAAATGTTCTGACAGCGGACACTCTGCCTGGCTCTCTGTCCATGAGTTCCCACTGCCTGGCCTAGAGCATGATAGCAGTGGGTATAAAGCTTCGAAGGAATGAGTGCCCTTTTGCCAGAGATAATGTACAAGGTATTACTACTAGATCCTCCCAATATAAAAAGTCAGCGTGGAAAGAGCACATGCCCCAGACAGCCCCGGTGGGAATTCCAGCTCTGCTGTGCATGAGCTGTCAGCCTTAGTTAAGCTCGCTAACCTCTCTGGGCTTTTCTCACTCTTCATTATTTCCATGAAAAATTATATCCACTGAAAGATATGAATACTGAGTAATGTTTAAAAAGCATCGGGCAGGGTGCCTGGGGTATGGTATCACTAAGCAAATATTAACCATGCGCTAACACACATCGGTCTATGAAATCCAAGTCTGTAATCTAATTCTCCGCACACACACAACAGTTCATGCATGGAAGTTACAGAGCCCGAAGCAGGATTCAGGTCAGAAACCATGGATACTCTACGTACGTTCTAACAACAGATCAAGCTGTTGATATCTTATTAGTGAGAGGCCTTCTGAAGATTGCTCCTTCTATATATGAATTAACTGTGGCTTTATAGCCTTTCCTGCCATCCATTACCTTATAAAACTGGAACAAAGGCAAGGCTTTGTTTAAGTTCAATACCAAAGACTCCAGCAAATGTTTATCTTTCCCTTTTAAGGCTTCCATCACCCACACCACGCCCCAGCAAACACATAAAAACGCCATTTGCCCTGCTTCACGGTGTGTATCTCGACCTTTTAAGACCCTTTCCAGGAGCCTCCCCCAGCCTTTTCTTTACTTTTGAGACCATGGAAGATGCTCTAGAATATTCTCTAGCCTTCTATAAGAGAACCTGTTCAAAACTGGGTCCTACTTCAACAAGACAGGAGTGTAACTCTTTTCAAATCAGTAATATCAACCCCATTTCATCCTACGTTTTCTTGTGAGCAAAACTAGAACTGCTCGGGGAGTGAGAGGGGATGAACTGGGTGATGAACCAAGGGGGAATCAGCTACATGGTCTCCTTTGGCTTGTCCTTTGGTCTCTCTCTCTCTTTTAATCCTTACCTGAGGGTATGATTTTTAAAATTGATTTGAGAGGGTGGTAGGACAGAGAAAGAGAGAGAGAAACATCAATTGGTTGCCTCCCTTCCACGATCAGATAGGGGATGGAACATGCAACCCTTTCGGTGTACAGGAATGCACTCCAACCATCTGAGCCTCCTGGCTAGGGCTAGCTTCTTTTCTCATCCTGCAAATCAATATTTGTATATCTTCTCTTCTCCCTGGTATCCAGCACTGGAGTTGGGCAGAAGGACAACACAGTCCATTTCAAAACATTCCCTTGGAAGGCACAGTTATCAAGTCTATAAAATTGTCATGTTCTAAGGCATTGTGCTTGACACACAGGGGGAGCCCAATAAAAGATGATTAAATATTTTAAAGCAAAAAGAAATGTTGAAAGACAGAGAAAAGGAAGGAGGTAGTAAAATAATAAATTTGGGACAGTTTATTAGATTCTCCACAATTGGTACTGAATTTCAAGTCAGCCTTTCAATTAGTACAACCTTATTTTCCACCCCAAGAGACTGAATAATTCACAGTATTCAAGAAAGTTAGAGCACCTTTATTTTGTCCAATTTACTGCCTTTCATAGGCCATAATCAAAGCACTGCCCTCCATATTTTGCGTGACTGAAACTGAGATAATGAGGACAGAGAGGCTGTGTTTTATTTTATTCATTAGCAGTTGATTGGAGAAAAAGCTCATCTGACTTGCTGGCCACAAATTGTACCTTGAAAAGACAGCACTGGGAAGAGAGAGAGTTGGCCTGGACACTGTATGGGGAAAGCAAGCAATCCCACACAATGGCTCTAGTTATGTCTCACAACATGAAGCAAGTCATGATGGGAGCCACGCCCAACGCCCTGTGTCCAGGGCGGCCCCGGGGCAGTGCCGCGGCAACCCAGCAACTTCACTTTCTTCCTTCAGGATGAATGTAAACATGTAGAAGAGGGCTTTCTACTCCCGCCATTCACTCGTATTCCCCTGTCCACCCGGCTGACCCATCTTCCACATCCACGTTTCCAGCCTTCACACCGAGTCTCAGATGTTACATGGTATCTCTTCATATAGAGCAAAATCAGTCACAAAGGCAACAGTGTAAGGGAAATAAAATAGAACTTTAAGGAAAACGGGGCCCAGAGGAAATATCGGCATGTGTTCCCTCACCTGGCATTTTCTTACAAGGTCAAAAATTACATGAAATCTCTTTCATAAATCCAATGTAGTTAAAGAACCCAAAGGGACCCAAATTTAGAGGAATCTACTTATAAAATAAGTATTGCTTATATGTAAATATTACTTCCAATTTACCAGCTTGGCAAATGCAGGTTGTTTACTGGGTTTCTTCAGTTGCAAACATAAAGCGGAGAGTCACCGTGTGCCTTCTGTAACTTTCCTTTTCCCTGATAACAATCACTGTTCTGGCTCTGAATTGTTTTATGCTGTACTTCCTGCACGGCGTTTCAAAAAAAGAGTGAGGAAGAGTCTTCACTGTTCACAGCAGGAACAAAAGCATAAAAGAGAAGTGTATGAAAATTATGTAAATGAGTGTAAAATAAAAATCCGAACACCACAGAGAGGAGCTAGAGATAGTGGGGGATGGAGGATTAATGTGTGAAGACGTGGGGAAGAAAGCACTGGTGTTTTGCAATATGAGAAAGTGCATTGATCTTCAATTAATGCAGAGTGAGGCAGTAATTATGCCAATGAGATCACTAATGTTAGGCTAACACACACACACACAGTTGAACATGACAAGGAATCCTAAAAGTCCTCACACCCAAATACACTCTGGTCAATAACACATATGGTATCAGCAGAAAGTGTAGTAGGGCAACCAAAGACGGGGACAGGGAGAGACCTGTGTGCTTGCAGTGTTGGGCCAGTGAGGCCATCTGGGTGGGGATGGAGGAGACAGAGGGCAGCAAAAGCAGGGTGACTTGATTAAACTGCTTTGCTCAGGAAAGTGGGACTGTTTGTTTGTTTTCTTTCTGTTTGCAACTACAGGTGTTGTACCCTATAGACATCTTTGAGAAGGAAAACAAACCATAGCATGCTTTGGCCTTTAAAAAAAAACTGAAGATTTTCCTGTATCGGGATGGCTAAGAGCATGCACTCTGGACTCAGAGGGACATGGGTTCAAAGCCCGCCTTCGCACTTGTCTAATCGTGCAGTGCCAGAGATGTACAGAAAGGTGATACTTAATGGAATCAGAGTCTGGGACGCACAGGAAAATGACCCGTGATATCTCTTGGCCTCTCTGCTCTCCACACCAACCCAATCAGGTGTCAGTCTTGTCCACCCCCAATCTCAAGCCAGAAATTTGTTAACAGGGATGAAAATATACATATGCCTTATATGAGTCCTTAACTCTGTCTAAAATTGCAACAGATTCCTTTCTGAAAGTTCCTCCCAAGTCCCCAAATGCAGGATGAGCATTCACCACTGGACGTGAAAGCAGAGGGCGAGGCCAGCCAATCCCCAAAGCCCTTCCTACAGCTCAACACAGAGCCTGGAAGGAGGGGCAGGTAGGCCTCCCCGCAGTGGGCAATGGCTCTGCTTCTGCAGGCAGAGGAGCCAGGCTAGAGGGCAGCAAAGAGTAATAACCCACAGGAGAAAAAGTTTCTCATTATTGAATTGCAATAGATCTTTAAAACAATCTTAGAGATGGAAGAGATGGGCTAGCAGTGGATTTCTTTGTTTGCTTGATGATTTAGAGGGACTGGTAAATAGGGAAGAGAAGCATTTTCACCAACTCTGAGCATTCCAAAACCTTGGCCGCATAGAAATAGGTGAAGCCAAGAAAGAAGGGGACATTGGTACGCAGTCCAGTGGAAACGCAGGAAGAGAAGACTTGTTCCTCAAAGCACGAAGGAGCACCTTGAAGCTCAAGTCCTTCTCCATCACGTGGGAGGGACCCGCAGAACACACTGAGGTCGCTTTCATCCTGAAATCACAGCGAAGAGAGAAAAGGCACCAGACAAAAATAAGTGGCCCAGTTTCAAGAATCTCCTTAGAAATCTGGGAGAAAGAGGAGCCTCTCATCAGGGTTTGCCGTGCTTCTGCTCCCATGGGGTGGGGGTGGGGGATGACATCATCGCCCAGAGAAAGACAGCAGCTCTGGGTGCCAGGAATCTGACCTCACTGCGCTTCAGTAACTCAGTAGGGTCTTGCGTGGGAATTCCCCGTCTTGGGGATTAGCGACCAGTAAGTCTACGCTGTAGGTTGGGCTGCCTGTGTTTGACTAAGGGAAGAAAGAAACACGGAAATAGCCTTCGAAATGGGAGTCGTGTGAAAGATTGCAGCACAGCAGTCTTCCGACTAGAATCCTATGGACGGGCCCCTCATAGTACCTATTGACTTTCACGATCTGTTTGAACAATCCCTGCTCCCCTTCCAGCTGAGGACAGTGAAGCTCTGATGGCAGAAGTCGCAAAGCCGGCTGTTCTGGTGCTGAGACGGCTGCCTGGGTGCCTGAGCCCCAGTCCAGTGCATTTTCCTCTGTGGCACCCTCTGCCCCACCCCCATCAATTTCCCAGCTGTGACAGGTGGACAGGGGCTCACAGCCTTACCCACAGAGAAGTCACCTGAGTCACTCCCAGGGACCCAGGGACGCCTGTTCACATTACACAAGTGTCCAGACTGCACAGACACTGAGGGGAAAAAAACGTCCTGTCGGGGACTCGTTCCGCCGCTGGCCCTGTCATTGTGCAGAAGGACACTGGCACAACCCGCAAAACCGGTCGGGCGGGAAGAACTCAGTAACAGTTCTGCCCGAGTCAGGCTGCAATCGACACTAGGAATCAGGAGTTAGGTCCCAAACTGCGGGTGAATTGTTTTAACACTTTCCCTCGTCAAACTTTTTCCTCTGGTTAAACTAAACAATGAGGATGCCGCATCCTTCCCTCTCTTCTGTTCATGATCAATGAGTGCAAGAGAGGGAGAAGGAAAATGCAGGTCAGCAGCAACAACAACAGCAAAAGTAAATCTGTGCTCTGGAAAAATCTGTCACCTTATCAGGAGCTCAGGATTATACACATGTAGTAAGAGACCCAATACTGGACTGTTGCTTGTTAGTTTTTTAAATAAATGCACCAAGACTTAAATATCCATGTAAAAACTATCGTTAAACATCGCCGTCTAGGGAAGACATGTGTTTTCTCGAACAATGCTGCTGTGGCTCAAAGTTTATTTGTAGTGTCTCTTCTGACCCTGCCGTCTCCAAAGCTGGTCTTACAGAAAAGAAATCTCCTTTTAATCCTGAAGTGGTATTGTCCAACTTGTTGATATGACATTTGATCCCAAGTGATTTGTTGGTGTTTTTATAAAACATCTCCAAAGATCAAGGTATACCACTCTTATGGACATTCGAAAGCATGTCACAGCCACTCTGTTGAATGGTGCCAACCCGAGCCCAGCCTGGCCTTGCAAACACCTGGGCTCACAGCTGCCAAAGGCCTGGCTGAAGAAGCCAGGGACTGTGGGCAGGGGTCTTGGGCCCCTGTCTCCACCATGGCAACCTCCAGTGTGTCACGATGCTCCCCAGTACTGAAAACCAATGAAGATGTCAACTGCATATTCAGCTGCCTGAGAGGACATGGTTTGGGCATGAAAATTCAAATGTCTCCCAGGGCTGGGCAGAGAAAGTTCCAGGATGGAGAAGGCTAGCGAAAGCTTTCAAGAGAACAGCCAATCCCTCGCGAGAACCACTCATGGTCTTGCGAACACTTGGGCTGGTGGTTGCCAGATTCTTTAATTATCCAAAAGAATCTAGAAATCTAGACTGCAATAGTAAAGATCTCCTGATTATTAAATGTGAGCACAAGGTTAAAAATTGAAATGAAAGTACGTAAATGCTTGATATATACACGCACATTCTGCAGACCACATGAAGGCGCCAGGCCAGAGATTTGAGTCCTCCGGCCACATGACCCAAACCATCACATGACCCCGGCCCCGGCCCTGAAGCCTGGGGATGATTCCCGTGTAGATGTCACCAACGGGAACCCAAGAGCAAATTCAACAGCCTCTAAGTCCATCGTATGAAAATCGCAAACAATTCCCCTGCAAGAGAGTCACTGGTACTTCTTGCTGTGTTAGACTTCTTTTTCTCAACCACATGGTTCCGTTTTTTGCAAATTATAACATCAGTAATATGTTCAAGAAATATCTTAGGTGCTGCTAGTTGAAAAAAAAAACTCTTGCCCGCACTAACAATTTATCTTCTATGGGTTTTCTTTAAAAGCCCTTCCAGTAGTTTGAGGAAAATTATTTGAAATTATTTTGTATTACTTATTGGTTAATGCAGACTTCCTACTACTGCAACCATCAAGCAATAGTAACTAAAATATATATATATTAAAGAAACAAACACATTTTGCTACAAGAAGCAAACACTGCAGTTGTCAAAGCATATGTGAGTTTGATTTCGTCATCCTGGGACAGTGCACACGCACAAACGCACTTAAATAAGAAAAGTGAAATTCTGCCTTTGGGTAAGGAGTGGTGTTGTCTTAACTAGGACGAAAGAAAAGTCATCTCAACCCCAAGTCACGACCTTGCTGTTGCCTCTCCGAGCTTCCATCATTCAAGCGGCCCCTCCGGCTGTGGCATTTTCTTTAAAGGGTCCCTACGGACACAGAACGGTGAAGGCATTCCCCCACAAGTGCTCGTTACCGCAGATTGCACGGTGATGAAATGAGGTCCCATCACAGCTCACGGTTACACTGACAAGCCCTTCCAATGCTGGGACCCCATCGTCTCCCCAGGGTCAGTGGGGGGCCTGCCTCACTCCTCACACTTGCTCTGTGGTCCCTGGGTCGTCCTCCCTCCCGCAGGGCACTGGATCTTCACGCATCACACTGCCAGCACCATACTTGGTGTGGCAGAATGACTTGTGAAAGTTTGTTTTGTTTTATTTTGTTTTGAGTGAGGGAACTGAGTGAGCCTCAGAGGTGAGGTGACTCGCTGAGGGCTCTAATTCCAGCCCCACTGGGCCTTGCACAGACCCTTTCCTTGTTCTAGCCCAGGAACCTAGCCTCTGCAGGGAAGGAGCATGAAGGGAAACGGGGCTCTGGGCAAGGAACTTGAACCTGACCGAGAAGACCAACTCCCCTACAGTTCTGTGTGGGGCCAGACTGCCCACCTGCTGCAAGGCCTGCTTCTGAGCCTCTGAAACTGAACCTCTGAAAGAGGCTGCAGTTAGACCGGGGTGTGGGGGGATCTGCCTCAGGGGCTCCTGAGCCCCGGCAGCCCGCTCCAAGCTGCTCTGTGCTCTATTGCTGCGCGTTCATTTAAGTCACCTTTCTTGGGCCTAAAGCCAGTTTCGTTTCAATTGTTTAATACCTGAGTGAAATGAGACACTGAGCAATTCATCTTCTGTAAGTCCTGCCCACAAACTCCAATCCAGTTTCCTTTCTCACCCAGCCTTCCCCCAGCTCGCAGACAATAACGCATTGAAGGGAGTTGTTTACATTGACCTTTCCATTAGTCTGAAGACAGAGTTTTGTGAACGCCCCACACCCGAAGTACAAAACAAACTGAGGTTTCATCTGGAACCTTCTCTTTGGTGCAAAATAAAGATCGAGAGTCAGAAGCTACGCGACACATAAAAGAAAGTGCACGGTGGAAAAGTTTGGAGTTTTCATAAACTCAAAGGGACCTCGTGGCCAGAAAGCAAATAGAGTATCAGGAAGTTTCCCTTTCTCCCCAGGCAACGAGGTGGACGTCTTTCCCCAGGGCACACCTTGCTAGAGAGTTACTGTTGCCCTTTTTAACCCTACGGACACCAGAGAGGCAGGAAAAACTTAAACAGTCAATAAGGAAAAAAATGGCCCAAGGTCACAGTGGGCACACCACAGGGAGTGAAGTTCAGAGACCTGCAGCCCTGCCTCCTACCGCTCGCTCAACCAGGTTACACTTGGAAGGAACAGTGGGGTCAGGAGACCTCCCAGTCTCTTACGTAGGAAAACATGACCTCTGAAAGAGGCTGCAGTTAGACCGGGGTGTGGGGGATCCGCAGTGCAGGGAGAAAAGGTCTCGTGGCCCATTCTGGGCCAGCCCCATGGGCTCACGTGCGGAGCCTGAGGCTTGGGAGGGCCGTGGGTCTCGGAGCCATCTGCAGGAGGCCACATAGGAGCACGTTCGCCCTTTTCTTCCTTACCCCCCAAAAGGCAATTTAGCTGAACAGAATTGGATGTTTGTGACTTCTAGAGAAAGATAAGAAGTTCATTTCTTTTTGTTCCGGCTCAAGTTAACAGATCTTTCCCTACCCATAAAGGCTTTTGTAAAAAAAAAAGAGAGAGAGAAAAGAAAAGTCACCTGCAGAGAAAGGACACGTTACTTAGAAGATCTGAACCATGAATCAATGCTACTTTTTTACCCACCTTCGCCTCCTCGTTCACGTCCCAGGTGAAGGAAACAGCATTATATGCAATCTCTTCAATGTTTCCGATGGTATTAAAGCTCTCCTTGTAATCCGCTGTAACGTTAAAATAGAAAATGGTTTTAAGAATGAGAGTGAACTCAGTGACATATCACTTTTTTCAACAGGGAAACTGACACTTCGCCTCTGCTTCTAGTTGTTTCTATGGCGACAGTTAAGGATTTACACTTGTTGATATGCTCCTACTGACGCTTCTAAGAATGCAAACACGTTCCTCTATTAAAAGACCAAATCTAGGCAAAGCCATGTTCCTGATTTGCTCATTAGTTTCATTTTTCACTAGGTTTATAAAGT
>PVKM010004313.1:0-52715 GCA_004027735.1 Carollia perspicillata
GGGCACAGCCTGGGAAGCCAAATATAACTCCATAATTCAAATTAGAATATGAATCTCAGTGTGTCATACTCATTCAGATGAAGTCAGTTTCATTTTCTTACTTATTTCTTTATTCTATTTTTCACTAAAAAATCAGTAGTAAAATTTTCAAATAGTGCTGTAGCTCCACAATAAAAAGTAATATGTATTTCTATTTTCATCTCCTTTTGCTAGAGATAACTATTGCTGCTCAAGGGTTCTTGGTTTTCCTTCCAGAGGAAAAAATGTATATAAAAACATATGTAACCCCCTTTTATGAAATGAGTCGTAGCATCTCATGATGCAGATCTGTGCTTTGCCTTTTTGATTTTTTAAAAGTATACAGCACTTTCTGGAAGTTATCCTAGAGGAAATACAATTACTCTGGTGTATCAGTATAAATCTAGGCAGAATTCCTAGGTCAATGTTTACATGTATTTTAATTTTTTGATGGTTATTACCAAATTGCTTGCCGAGGAGGATGCCCCAATTTCTAGTCTCATTAACAAGTTATGGGAGTGACTGCTTCTTCATACCATGGCCAACAGAGCATTCTGAAGCACTTTGATCTTTGACATTGTATTAGAAGAAAAGTTATATCTCACTGTTAGCATGTCCTTAGTTATAAGTCAAGTTGGGTATCTTCTGTTCCATATTTTTCAGACTATAAGATGCACTCCCCCCCAAAAAAATGGGAGGAAAATGGGGGGTGTCTTATAGTCCGAATGTAGCTTACTGGCTCACTGGGGGGCGGAGGGGCAGCAGTGGAGCAGGGTCACAGGTTATTAAATATTTTACCACATTTTTTGCTTCAAAATTTTTTTCCTATTTTCCTCCTCTAAAACCTAGATGCGTCTTAAGGTCCAGTGTGTCTTATAGTCCTAAAAACATGGAAGTCCAGTTTTCATTTGGATTATCTTGGTACCTTCCAGTGTCTTTGAGAAAAAGACCAACATGTAACCTTTGGGGTCAGGAATTATGTTGCCACCGGTGTTGCCAATGACAAATAGTAGTTGTGTATAAATATAATATTATTTCATTACGAACCTCTGTTGAAAGACAAGGATACTTTCCTCCTTATAGCGTGGGAGAAACAATACACATCCCATCGAACAGGCACTTGATTATTACTGCAATAAAACACAATCTGTGCTCTGTAAAATGTTTGCATTTCCCTTTAAAATGAATTTTACTCTAGAAGTCAAAACATTTTTCATAATATACATATACCATAAACTGTTAAAAAACAACCAGCTTAATTGTTGCCAACTTATATTTCCAAGTCTTTTGCAACATTATTTTAGTCTTAGGAAAAAGCAAATTGGTCATAATTAACATTTAGACATTTCTTTTTTGGTAAGCAAACATTTTTATTCAGTATGTTCTCTGGCAAATGCCTTTTATTTGAGCTGCTTGGCTTGTAAACACACAATATACACTAATTGTGGAAACCAGGAGCCTGGCATACTCTCTTATTTTGACAGCAGTGGCTTTGCATAGGTTGTATTTATTAGCTATTCTTGTGACACACATTCTCTGTGACTAATGTGGAAATGCTAATTGATCGTTCAAAAGGAAAAGATGAAAGAGACCGTAGGATGGGGATATATGTAGGGTCAGTGCATATTAAAAAATATACAGTTCTCTTCGGGAAACCAAAAGAAACAAAAGTAAAGAAACAAAGATGGTGGTGGTCATTTTCACATCCAAATATTTTCTTAAATGGTTTTTCTACTAAATGAGGAATAACAGTCTTAGGGTAGGGAGAATATGTGGGGATTCAAATAAAACTGGTGTCATAATTTCAATCTAAATTAAATGATCTTATATGTACAGGGAACTATAATTTGGGTAATAATTAGAATATTCTTGATAATGTTTTTGATATGTCTGTTAACAGTATATTCTCTAACGAGGGCCTAACAATTCCCTGCTCATGTCCCACCCATACCTGTGGTGGGCAGACTTAAGGTGGCCCCATGATCTCCTTCTCCTGGTATTCACACTTTTGTATAATACCCCCCCCCCCCGAGTGTGTGTGAAACTGGAAACTTACTTCTAAATAGTAGAAGATGACAGAGATGATGGTATGTCACTCCCATGATGACACCATTACAGTTATTTAACAGTCTGTCTTCTTTGCAGACTTGTTTTAGAGACTGCCTTGCTGGCTCTGAAGAAGCAAGCTACCACACTGAGCACTGGCTACGTGGGGAGGCCCATGTGGCAAGGAACTGAGGGTGGCCTGGGGGAGCTGCAGATGTCAGACCTACAGCTGCAAGAAACTGAATTCTACCAACAACCATGTGAGTTTTGATAGGACCCCAAGGCTCAGAAGAGACTGAAGTTCTGGTTGACATCTTTAATCACCTTAGGAGCCTATGAAAAAGAAAGTCTGGGTAAGGTGTGCCCAGACTTCTGGGCCACAGAAACTAGAGGAGTAAAATATGTATTATTTTAAACTGCTAAATTTGTGGTAATTTGTTATAAAGCATATAAAATAATATACCAGTAGACAAAAGACATGACCTGTGGTATATCACATTTTTATAGAAAATAACCAGCCCTGGCTGGTGTAGCTCAGTGGATTGAGTACTGGCCTGCGAACCAAAGGGTTAATGGTTCAATTCCCAGTCAGGGCACATACTTGGGTTGCAGGCCAGGTCCCTAATGGGGTGTGTGTGAGAGGCAACCACACATTGATGTTTCTCTCTCTCTTTCTCCCTCCCTTCCCTTCCCTCTAAAAATAAATAAAATCTTTAAAAAGAGAGAAAGAGAGAAAACATTCACTGTCCTTCTTTGGGGCAAATTATACTTTTCTACTCTACTGGCATTATGTAATATGTGGTGCCATCCCAGCAGGAGGGTTGTATCATCTTTCCCTTTGAACTCAGGAGCCACCATAGGAGTTTCTTTGGTCCATGAGATGTGGATGGAAGCCAAAACTTTAAGAGCCAGCTTGAGGTAAGCCATGTTTCTCTTTTCTTTCTTTACCTAACTATGTCTGACCTACATTGAACATACGATGGCAACAAAAAAATAAACAATTATTCCTATAAGCTACTGAAATTTTATGTGACTATGTCATAACCTAGTCTTTCCTCCTGAGGGGGGTATGATTCTGTTGGACACGATTGGGCAAACTTGATGTGCAGAGTTTAAAAATTTGCCTTTCAAATGGCAGACTCTCTTTAGATGTCTTCCATATATTGTATTATCTTCCTTTCACGGTTGCTTTACATATCACTCTGCTTGTGCATCTTGCAGAAACAGAGTCCAATGCAATAGGACAGTCTGGAGGTGCGTATTCTTGGGGCTCTGGCCTGGAAAGTCTTGGAATTAGGACAGAATTCAAAGGGGAAGGAATGATGAAGTGTACTACTCAAGCCCTCAGGAAGAGGCTCTTTCTGTAGAAGAATGATTTCAAAGAGCAAGGTCAGGATGGCTTTAGGAGCAAAGAACCAAGGAAGACATTTATTTGGTCTGCCTCTTGTTTAGAAAAGGAATTCCCGGTATATCATAAGTGGTACAGCCAAGTTCACTAAAGTAGGAAACCAAGTCCAAATTAGTAATAAAAAAGGTTTCTTTTCCCCAAATATTCACCATACTCTGACCCCCCAAGATTCAGCCACATCGAGTGCCTAGTTAAGGATTTAGGAAATCCCTACTTTCCTAGCACCTCTATAATTGGAGACCAAATGTACGCTGTTGATGGTACTTAAAATATTTAAAGATAGGATAGTAGAGGAAGACAAAAGGATATGTTTTACTTGAATCCTACCTTAAATTGCTCATTTATTGGAGGACAAGAAGCTTTTGTTCTTGCCTTGCCACACAATGGAGACTATTCCCAAATTTCATTGTGAAATAAGGCACATAGAAATTTGTGTATTTATTTCTAAACACATATGCAATTGTATAATGATAGTTAACTTTGAATTATACCGATTTTAGATCACCCTGGAATCAGACTACCTGGGTTTGAGTTCTTACTTGGCCATTTAATTGGTTGTGTGACCTTGGATAAGATTTTTAAACTCTCTGTGACTCAGGTTCCTCATTTACAAAAGTTTCCTATCTTCTATGATTATTGTGAGAATTAGCTAGTACATTTAAGGTTCTGGTATAATAAAAATAATTCATTCATTATTACCACCTGTACTTCAGAATGAAAAAACTTCTGAAGGGGAGACCTTGTACATCTTCATATATGCTAAGTAGCATTTCATTCATTTTGTTTTTTTCCTGTGCTTCCAGGTTGGCTGTATCACACATTTAACAGAAGAACTGTAAAAATCACAGCTTTCTTTAAGCCTTCTTTCTTGTTATAGTCCTCCTACCAGCTGTTTGCTCTCTAGCAACAAAGTTTAAAAAATCCAGTTATGCTAACAGAAAAAAAAGTTTTTTGCTTTAGATAGAGTCACTTGCTTTCTTTGCACCAGCTCATGAGTTGAGCTAACTTTCATTAGGTGGCTATCAACTAAATCTTAGTGTTCTGATATGCAGCACATCCATTTGTCATTAATAATTCTGCCCTAATGCGTGGCATGGTACAATTTTTTTCTGGGGCAAGAGGCTTGACCTGGGGATAGGACAGAATGGGTAATGAATTGGTCATTAGGTCATTGGTCATTGGTCCTAAAGCTGGCCATTAGGACAAGACATACAATCTAAAATATAAGCTGAAGTAGAATCTTAGAATCAGGCTGGATCTCAGTGTGATTCGAATTTTAGAGTTTTTTTTTTTTTTAATCACAATGGGCAGGGTTTGGGCCAATGGAAGGTTATAGGATGGTCAGGCTCTTATTGGTTTTTGGTGTCTCAAGCATGAGGATTGAAGACCTGACTGAAATAAGGTAAAGGATCTGGAAACATGGTCCAGCCCTGGAGTAAAAGTCTCCATGGGAGTTAGGAGAATGGGTCAGGACCACAATTGTCCAAGGTAGAAGGCTAAGTCCTGTCTTTTTGATGGGTTTAGATTAGGAAGGAGGTAGCTCACCAATCTCTTTAGGATCAATGACACTGTTCACTCAGGGATGCTTCCATGTGCAAAAGAGAGGCTCAGAGAGAGCTGCCAGGTCTGACAACATTGGACCAGGGCCTGGCTGTGGCTCAGCTTCTAAGAAGACAACTAAGAAGATAACTCTGTTACTGGCAGCTTGGGTGAACCTGAGAAAGAAACACAGGGTTTAAATCTGTGATGCATTATTTTCTTTGTCTCCTCAAAGCATAGCCTGTTTTATTTTTAAAGTAAAAAAACACACACTCTACTATTGTTAGCATCCAGCTGTTTGCTGACATGTGTGGAAATAGAAAGTTGGAAGGAGCTGGTCCTTGACCTCATCAGGAGGTGTAGTTTCACCTTTTTTGTATCTGGAAAAGAATTTATATAAAGGCCCTTATCCAAAATTAGACTTGAATAAAATGTTTGTGTCTAACCAACTGATTTTAATGTTTATTTAGTAAAGCCAATTTAATTAGCGAGTAGGGGTAACTACAACTGTTATCTAATTTATAAAATCCTATCAAAATTACTTTAGAGATTTAAGTAATCTCTAGTAAATCTAAGTAAATGGTGATTAAATCCTTAAATCTTAAGAGTATGTTTTATTAGAAGACTACATTATTCTTTTTTTTTTTTTAATTATCTTTAGAGGGGAAAGGAAGGAGAGAGGGAGAGATATATCAATGTATGGTTGTCTTGTGCATTCCCTGCTGGTATGGAAACTGGCCTGCAACCCAGGCATGTGCCCTGAGTGGGAATCGAACCGCAGTTGTTTGGTTCCCAGGCCCGAGCTCAATCCACTGAGCTACACCAGCCAGGGCCAAAGACTACATTATTCTATAAGGCTAAATTAGGACTTTTTAATGTAAAAATAGAAATGGTAGACAAAACCTAAGTTGTTCTTTAAATTTTCTTATCTTATTTTTTATACATGAAAACATTTGCTTTGATTGATACAATGATGTATCAAAAAAGATTCTTTTAAGCAAATTATTTTCAAATATACATTTTGCATGCAAATAAAGTCGCACGTCACTGGGATCTGAGGCATGTTATTGTTAATCAGGAAAATGAGGAAGATTCATCTATGACTTGAGGGATTTTATCATTCTTGGACCCTTCAGTAGTCATAAAAAGAAATGTATGTATGGCTATGAAAATATACGTCTGAAACAGATAACTTTTGACAATACATAGCAAAATTTATAATTAACCTAAACAGCTGGCTTAGAAACCAAATGTCAAAAAAATAATCTCTTCTTGTAAGTCCACTGCTAGTAGCCAAATGCTGCATTAGATGGCTAAAGACAGACTTGCTGACTTCCCAATACAGGCTGGTCATTAGCCACCTGAAATGAGGTAACAAATGTTACCTCACATGAAACTCAGCCTGTAGCATGACATTTTGGTGACAGACTGGTTTTAAGTCAGTTGGGAAATTGTTTTTGAAATCCTTTAATGAGTTTTTCTGTTTTGCATTTCCATGTACATGATCTTCTGACAAGTTAATCTGATTCACTCATTTGCCTAATATACTTTAGATTAAGAAAATAAAATTTTCAGTAGAGAAAAATAACTGTGAAAGCTAGAATTTATCAAGAGATAAAATAACTTTAAAAAATTCTTTAACATTTTTCATGTGCACTTAGTTTACCCATTCGGTAACCAGTACTTTTTCTTTCTCTCTTCTAACGGAAACCTGATTTGGGTCAGTCAGCCCACTGCGGGGAAAGGCTCACTCTACATAAGCCTTAAGGAAGACATGTGCCTGCACCAGCCCCAGGCTGAATCAGGGCTGGTCTGAGCCAGTCATGGTGTTCTCTTTCCCTTTGCCGAAGATTAATCTAGGGATATACACATCTAAGATGCTGAGAATATTTCTGAACATGGTTTCCTCTGCTTTAAAAAGTCATAGTGACGTGGTTTAATTAATTAAAAACATGAATTGGTTAAATGGTTATATCATTTGGTTGTTAGTAAGGGTGAGTTTAAAAAGACATGTGGTATATAAAATAGTTAAAAGGAAGCATTGTTTATTAATCTAATTAGCATTAATAACTAAGTATTCAGAAAATTTGAAAAAAAACACCCCACATTGATTGATGTGATCGTTACAATGAAGTCCGGGACAGACAGATGCATAACAGGTAGGAAATGTAAAGCAGAGTATCTGTTGTAGCAGTTTATATTTGATATGCTAGACTAAGTCTGTATTGTAGAACAGCCCTGGGTCTACCTGTGAGAGAATGCATCAGCGTTAGATGTGGTGCCAGCACAGGCGGGGCTTCTGCCACCTCCTCTGAGCCACCTTTGTGTCTCATGTAGTGGACATAGGAATCCCGACCTCAAGGATTCCTGTGAAGTAGGGAGACAATGAGTCAGCTAAGCATTTGGGTGGGAAGCTCACCAGAAAAGGTAGTGACTGCAAGGACAAAAAAAGTAGTGACTGCAGTATCCAAGAACCTTTCGACAGACTGGGATTCACAGCCAGCTCGAAGTGGGTTTGCAACGCCACGGAGAGGTGAAGTTTTGGGGCCAGTAGAGAGAAGTAGTGGGCCCTGACCAAGCCAAAGGAGGAAATGTCGTGGTTTGTTCTCTAGTGTAGGTATTTATAATAGGTACCAGCAGGGTCACTATTATTAGGCAGATAAGATAATATGAATTGATTAATAGCAAAACACCTGCTCAGAGCACTTAGTACAAATAAGATACTCTCTCTTTCTATGCCAACAATAGATTCAATAAGCCATGCCCAGATGAACACCTTGGAAAGACTAGGGAGAAGGTGTGAAATGTTTTTGAAATACTATCAGGAAGAGGGAACAGACCTGACAAATCTTGAATTATAAATGCAGGCGATAATTAATCGGAGGAACTGGGATAAATGAAAGCTGGATTAAGTCTAATTAAATTTACAACACAGCTCTTAATTCTTATCATATTAAAAAATAACCCAGCTCTATACTATTTGTAAGATATCTCTTTTAATTATAAGGAAACATATAAATTGAAAGTGTGGGAAAATATATATCACAGATCACTAACTGAAAATAAAAGTTGGTGGATAGATTTTAATGTAAAAATATTTATAGAAACTAAGAGGAAAGTTTTATAAAGCTAAAATGGTAAATTATCTAGAAAGTATAAGAATCCTAATTTTGTGAAGCTGCTAAAATCGTCCAAAACATAAACACAAAAACTGACACAACTAAAAGAAGAAGTAGACATTCACACCACAGTTAATAAACCTCTCTAAGAAATGACAGCATAAGTAGACAAAAGATCAGCCAAGATATGGAAGACTGAAGCGAAACAACCAATTTGATTTGAACGACATATTCAGAATGCTGCATGCAGCCATGACAGGGTCCACATCCTGTTCAAGTGCACATGGGACACAGGCCCAAATGGACCTTGTGCTGACCAGCACCAGCGTCAACAAATTTCGAAGGATTACAATCATACTGAATATAGCTTCTGATTACAGTGGAATTAATCAAGAAACTAATAACAGAACAGTAACTAGAACATTTATAAATGCGTACACATTCAAGTATCACATTTCTAAGTAATCTATGGGAGAGAAGCGATTAAAGGTAGAAAAGAACGTGAACTGAATCATAATGAACACATGACATGTTGAAACCTGTGGGGCTGCTGAAGCAGGACTTGGGGGAAATTTAGGACTTGGAAAGTGGACAGAGAAAAGAAGGAAGGTAAGAATCAATTAATTAAGGTTCTCTTTCAAGGAACTAGAAAAATAAGTACAGATAAAATCGAAACAGAGGAGAAAGGAGAAAATGATGAAGAGACTAAGTCAATGAAACACAGGAAAAATTTTAAATGATGGAATTGAGTTCTTCGAAAATGTGAATAAAATTGATGAGCCTCTCTATATGTAGACAAACAAAGTAAAAAAATGGAAAATACAGCTGTTTAATAGCAAGGATAAAAAGAGATGATTACTATAGACCTTGCAGAGGTATGTTGATATTACAAAAATTTTTATGATATAAATTTTAAAAATGAAAATAAAAATAAATTGGATAATGTAGGTGAAATAGAAAAGCACAACTTTTCAAGATCGTCACAGAATAAATGGGATTGTACTATATCTGTTCAATAAATTGAATACAAATTTAAACACCATACTGCAAAGAAAAATTCTAAGCCTATGTGGCTTTTAAATACTTAAAAGGTATCTTTCAAATACTTAAAAAGAAAGAAATAATAGCAATCTTACACATGCATTTGAAAATAGATAAGAAGAAGTCACTGTCCTATTCCTTTTAAAGGTAGAATATCTGGATCCCAAACTATATGGACATGACAAAAAAAGAGAAAATATAAGATAATATCCTTATAAATGTAGATATAAAAATCCTAAACAAAATATTAACATGTCAAATTCAGAAAAGAAAGAATATATATTATGACCAAGTGGGATTTATTGCAGAACTGCAAGATTAGTTTACTATTGACAAGTGATCAATGTAATTTAACAAATTAACACAATCAATAGATGCATTAAAAAGCACTTGCTAAAATTTATTGCCCATTCATGATTTTTAAAAATTCAGCAAAATAGTAATAAAATAAAACTTTCTTAACCTAATTAAGAATATCTATAAAAAATTCTACAGCTAAAATCATACTTAATGGTGAAAGAATAAACATTTTTTTCCTGAATTTGGGAAGAAAATGGTCATGTCCACTGTGACCATTTGTTATCACATTGTCTTAGAGGCCCCAGTCATTGCAATAAGGGGAAATTGGAAAGAAGGAAGAAAAACTGCCATGAAATGTAGATGATATAATTGTGAATGTAGAAAATCCAAAAGGATCTGCCACAAGCTAGAATAATTAGCAATTTAGCAAGTATGTTTCACACAAATCAACATTCTAATTAACTATTTCCATATAGAAATAAGCAATGAAAAATAAAAGTTTAAATATACCATTTACCACAGGATCAGAAAACATAATTCTAAGGAATAAATGTATAAGAGACATGTAAGATCTATACTAAAACCCACAAAACATTGTTCACAGAAATTAAAGACCTAAATACAAGAAACATTATTTCGTGTTCGTCGAATCAGCATTTATGTTAAACTCACTTGCTAGCTTTTCTAGTTTGTAGGTTCTTTTTGAATTTTCCACATCCTCTGTGTCGCTCTCATTTAATGGATTAAAGTGCACTAGTCTTCGGGTCAAGACATCTATCCACTTTCTGTAACAGACCTCCCGGGGAGACTTTGCAAGTCAGGACATTTTTCAGACCCTCAGTTTCTGCCTGGATGGAGTGGAAACTGGGATCTTCTGTCTCTCAAGTCTTGTGCAGTTATAAATTGTGTAAGTCCATCAAATACAAATTGATAATTTTATATCCATATCAATGACTAAAAATGATATGTAAGATATATCGAGAAACTGTTGTTGAAATTTTGATTTTTGAAAAAGAGAAAAATGGCCATAAAATTGCTGTTTCTTCACATCTGAATTTTATGGCTTTCCTATTGTTCTGAACTATAAAATGCTACTGAACTTTAATTCACACTGAATTAAAAATGTCAATGTGATATAAAATATTTTTATTTTAAATTTTGATAAAATGTAATTTTACCTCATCTTGAGGGAATTTAAATTATCCATTATAATATAAAAATGATTGGGGGTAATGAAAGAGACTGTTTGCCGTGGTAAGTGCTATTTGTGTGGTACCATTTGGGAGCCATTTGTGTGGGCCTGTGCACAGGCTCGAGTCCTGCTGGTTCTGACCGCAGCACGGCCTCTGTACACTTTACCTTCCTTAGAGTTTGAGATGAAAAACTCAATCATAACCCAAGGATGCGGGCCACCCTTAGGACCCTGAGACTTCTCTTGCCTCTGATGAATGTGGTGTCATCAAGCCCTCCTGGGTTGGTCTCAAGCCATGCTGGATGAGGACAGATATTCTTTGAGCAAATACAGTATAAAACATTAAAAATTGGAAACATATTAAATAAAATGGCATTAAAGTAATTTTGACGGAAAACTAGGTATAATTCTAAAATGACTTAAAATTCAGCTTTGGTATAATAACAGACCAAGAAAGAAAAAGTAATGTTCAAAATGTAACTCTGTGTGTTAGGTGCAGAGGTCATGATGCTAGTACAGTAACCACTGCTTGGAACAGGCATGTCTAGCTGCTTTCAACTCCAGGAACTTTTACTTATGATATGACTGAAAACAAATATATATTGGAGGCAGGGGAACCTGTATACATAAAATAAACTTTCAAAGTAACAATTTTAAAATAATGAATTTGCTTGGGAGGTGGAAAGGGGGAGAATGATGAAGAGAAAATATTAGGTTATGGAAGGGATATCTTTTCAATGCAATATTTGTTCTCTCTACCATAATTATAATTTAAGTTACTGATCTCTTCTTTTCCTATTATTATTATCAATAGGAATGATTAATTATCAAGTATTAATTATTATTAATTATATAATCAATAATAATAATAATTATTATTATTAATAATAACTTTGCAGATGCATAGCTCATTATCCAGCTCCCATTACCTTGCTTTCTGTTTTGCTTTCATTACTGTTTAGGATCCTGTTGAGATCTATAGTCCTGCTTTTCTTGCCAGATCAAAGTTAATGAAATAGGTCTATGGTGATTATAGATTTTATCTTCTTCAGAATGTTTGGGATGGTAAAGACAATCATTAAGAATTGTATTTGTAGGCTTTGATCCCACTGAGCAGTATTGTCCTTTGGTCTTGGCAGCATGGCCTTTGTCCCTGAGGCACAGGCCAGGGACTCTGGATTTTGGAGATATTTTATCAAAATTTTCCGTCTCCTTTCAAAACCCAGGACTAAACAGAACTATTAATACATTCCAGATGAAGCACACCAGAAATTTATGTAAGTCCTAGTTCTTGATTTTTCTTTTTGGAATACTCTTAGATCTTAGACTCTTTAAGAATAGGGTAGACCAGATGCCCAAAAATATTTTGTGATTTGCTCCCATGGGGTCATCCCAGGGTTCTCTGGCATGGAACTGGTTCCTGAAGAGCCTTCTAGCAATAAGGTTGCTTCTGCTGGCTGGTGTGATACTTCTTTCCTGTGTATGCATAATATTGGGCCACTAGAGTGAGGGCTATATGATGATTTGGGGTTACTCTCATGCCTATCACAGGCAAGAAGAGTTAATGATTATGAGCTAGCAGTGGTCCATCCCTTACCCTTTATTTGAACAGATACATTTTGAGCAAATGGGGTTGCTCTTATTGTTTTATCCCCAGGCAAGGCTACTTGTCTGTCTTGCTGCTGGTGGGTGCTATGTGGTCAAAATGGAAAGTGATCACTTTCTAGACATGATGTGATTGCAGTCTATTGAATTTAAGGGAAGAGAGAGTTAGAGGATATGTCACTCTATATTTATGCTATAAAATTAAGAACAATCAATTTCTAATTCCCAGAAAATCAATTATCATTCACATTTTTCTGCATACTCTGGGTAGACTTGCATATAAGGTTATCATGGAAGTATAGAAACAACGTTTGAGAGAGTAATTGAAAGCCAGCGTACATGGAAGGTGTTGGGAAAATTGCCCTCGGCATACTGGAACTGACCTCCACAGGAGGGTAGGGCTGAGAGACTGAAGAAAGAGGCTGACAACTTCAGAATTAAACAAAGAGTTTGTTGAGAGAACTATGGACAGAAGCAGAGTGTTGGTCAGCAGCAAGATGGTGGATCTCTGTTTTTGAAAGGGGATGGGGTTTAATATATATAACCTCTAGGAATGCAGGTGGCTTGTAGCCAAGTGGCTCATGCTTGTTAAAAGCTATATATTCCAAGCCAGTAAACAACTCATCTGTGTTAAAAGCATTCTGAATTTCAGGTGGCATAGGTCCACACTTCCTGGAATGAACTGGAGTCACTGAGAGTAACTTGCTTCATAAAATGGTGTCAGTCATGTCAAGCACCAGAAACCATTTTGCGTAGCAAAGAAGGCATGAGGGATGATGCAGTCCCATGAGTAATGTAACCAGTATTCAGCAAGGAGTATTAGTGACCTGCAGAGGCAACAAGATCTATGTTGTTTCCATACAAACGTGTTCTGAGAACCATAGTATTGTGAGTAACAACAGCATTATAACCTTTTCCTCACAGTGGTGAATATGGAATTAGACAGGAAGGGGACATTTGACAATAGAGAACATGACAAGATTGTTCCTGGACCTGAATAGGAATAGATATGGACCAAACAATGTGAAGAATCTTCTTGTGCACTGATTGGTCAATAAAAGATATTTAAGTGCTTCTTCCTTACTCATATTTCTAAATATCTATTGATAAATAATCATATCTTACATGGACCCATGAATTTTCTGATGCATTTTAAATAAAATTGCCTTTATAAACAGGGGGACCCACACACCCTAGGCATAACTTGGCTGAGATAAACAAATAAATAGGATTTTGGATTTGATATTAATTTCATGGTCTCTGGGCTACATCACAGAAGCTAAAGCCATGTTTATGAGAGTTTTGTGAATAAACTGAACCATGAAGGGCATACTGTAGTATTGCCAGGGTGGAAGACAAGAATTATCACTGAGGAAAACAAGATCACAACCAGGTAGACAGCAGTTTCCTTCAAAGACTAGTGGGATGGAGGGCTGAAAACATAACTAGTGATGAAGCTGGTAGTCAGGAGAGCTGGAAGCAGGTTAGGGCAATGCAAAGGAGGTTATTTGCATATCTCAGAGTAGAGCATGGTTAATGGCTAGGATGCTCTGTGGAAAATATTTATGCACGGTGTGACCAGTACAATGGAGCAGAATTGGCACCTTAGAGTGGAACCATTGTCCATTGAAGTTTGGAGTGATAAAAGCAACAGATCAGCACATGGGGAAGTGTCCTGTAGGAAAGTTAGGATAGGTTTTTATTTCTCCGAGAGAACCTGTTTCCACACAAAAAGAGTAGCATTAAATCCAGAGGCTTACTTGGAAGTGATGTACTCTCCTACTGTTACTGGGACCATAATTTTCTTGTGGTTCAAGACACAAGAGTTAATTACAACTTTCTATTACGGTCTTCCTTATGTTCCATCCAGAGAATGAATAGAGCTATTTCCATTAGTGATTTCTCCTGAAATTCCTCTGTGTTCCCGATTCTGTTGATAAGACAGAATCACACAACTCCATCTGGTCCTACATCTGCCTCTCTCATCTGTGTGCCCCGAATAATCTTACTCTCTGCAGCACTTTCTCTGGCAGGCCCTACAGATGTGGCATAGGAGGTCTCACCTTGGATTGCGCTGCTTGGAGGGTCTGTTGTTATTTTGAATTGTATTAAGTACTTATGTCCTATAGGGTGGAGGTGAAAGAGTGGCTGCTTATCTGTTCTGACAATGTGTGTAAAAGAGGGAACCTATAGAGAAAGGAAGTCTAAAAAGTAAATTGATCTGCATTGTTAATCCCCTCCCCCTGCCAACTAACACATACATATTCCTTTACTGGTAGTAATTATGGGTTGGGATTATATTGGCCATTCATTCAAACTGATTTATGTCATCAGCCAGTTAGTAGAGGCTTCTATGCAAATACTTCTTTGAGGGCACATGCTTTTCCCAAAGCTGCTTTATACAGCATGTGGGGAACATGCCAAATTCTATGGCCCTTGGTCTTGAACCAATGCTTTAGTCAACAAGAACCATTCAACTTATTTGAAAACATGAGAAATGAGTCTGTTTTCTAACATACAGTGTAAGTTATGTGATCACATTTACATGAATGTGATTTCATGTGATAGTGTATTCCTCATAAGCAGGGTACCAGTTGCTGTCTTGTTCTTGCCCTGGTAAAAAGCTGCTGTGATGTCAGTCATTTACTGAACAACACTTCCCTCTGGGATAAAATTCATGGCTCCCCCAAGGCAGATGTAGCTGAAGCTTCAGATCTAAGACTCCATTATCTTTGCATCACTCCAAACGCACAAGTCATTATTACTATTGGGATTCCATAGGTGACCCTTCTCTTTACCTACTTTTTTTGTGAGGATATACACGAGGATTTTAATCCACATATACTACTTCCCCTGCTTTCTTCATTCAGTATCCTCTCACCTCATGGTGCTCCAGACTTTACTCGTAAATACACAGGTATTCCCAGAAATTTATAAACACTGCAGGGAATAAAATGCTCAACATCCTTAATCATGAGGAAAATACAAATCAAAACTACAATGATTTAATCTAAAAACTTCTTGGAATGGCTATTATAAAAAAAGGTAAATGTGAGGATGTAGAGAAAAGGGAACCCTTATGCACTGTTGGTGAGAATACAGATTAGTGCAGCCACTATAGAAAAAAAATATGGAGTTTTCTCAAAAAAATAAAAATATTACTACTACATGAGACAGCAATCACACTTTAGTGTACGTAAGCAAAGGAATTGAAATCAGAATCTCACAGGGACATCTGCAACCCCTTGTTCACTGCAGCATTATCCACAATAGCCAAAATATGGAAACAACCTATATGCTCATCGAGATGAATGAATGATAGGAATGTGCTAAGTACTTATAGTACAATATTATTTAACCTTACAAACAGAAGAAAAGCCTGCCATTTGCAACATGGATGAATGTAGAGGACATTGTGCTAAGTGAAATAAGGCAGATATGGAAGAACAACACTCCATGGTAACACTTCCATGAAGAATCCCATAGTCAAAGACATAAAAGCAGAGGACAGAATGGTGGTTTCCAGGGACCGGGGAAAGGGGGAAATTGGACGATATTAGAGAACACAAGGTCTCAGTTGTGCAAGATGAATAAATCCTAGAGATCTACCATACAGCTGGTCCCTGTATTTAATAATACTGTACTGTATACTTAATAATGTGCTAAAAAGGTAGATTTTATGTTGTGTTCTTATGACAAAAAATAATAAATAATGCAGGAAGACATGTTTGAAGGTGATGAAAATGCCTATGGCATATATTGTGGTGATGGTTTCATGTATGTGTACTTATCTCCAAACTTGTCAAGTTGTATACATTAAATATGTTCAGCTTTTTGAATGTCAATCATACCTCAAAGTGGTTTATAAAAAAAGAATGCTGAGAAGCAGTAGAGAAGAGTACAGAGCTCATGCGGGCTAGTTGGGTAGTATAATCACTAAATAATGACCAACACACAAAAATCCATGGTGTAACTGGCAGGTTCCAGCTACTATCCATGCTCAACCTCTAGTTAGAATTGAAAGTGGACCCAAGTCCTGGCCTTTTGCAAGTGTGTATTGAGAATGGGGGCAATTTATTGCTCACAAATAATGCAAACACATATGTAACTATATGATTCACTAATGCCATTATAATGCACCTAATAACAAAAAAGCTGTTTTTATCCTCATCTAGAGTGTAAGTTATGATTTCCAAAGAGTGTTCTGAGTTATTCTAACAAGTATAGATAGAAATGATAACATTTTGATTTCATTTTAAAATCATGCAGTCTATTATTTTTTATTTTCCAGTAGTTCATTCAAAGTTTAAAAATACATATTATTAAGAGAGTTACCTTTAATAATTTACTATAACACAATGTGAAGACAAAATATACTTTCCTCCATTTGTTTTCATCTCATGATCAATAATTTTGTTTCTGTTGCTTTCATTGTGTGAGCCAATATTGATTTCCCTCTCCTCGTACCTCTCAGTTTCTTCAAAGTTCTCCAGCGTGGCCTGATGTGCCTTTTGGTCCCTCTTTGGTATGCACCCGAGGGCATCTTTGGAGTCAGATTCAAAAGTTAGGAAGCATGTCATATGTCTGTTTTTAGGAAGTTGGGCTCATGTATTGATTCTTAGAACATTTAGGATTCATGATATAAGTTACTGTAGATGGTACCTCAACAAACCTGAAACAGTCACTTTAAAAAGAAAGACTTCAATCACTTACAAGAAGTACTTTCTGCTTTGGCATATCTGAATTGCTGGCATCACCACTCTTGTGCTTTGCAACTGTTATTAAGTAACATAAAGGTTACCTGAACACGGTGCTGTGACAATTTGATAACCTCGATGGCTCTTGAGTGACTAATGAGTGGGGAGTGTATACTATGCAGATATTTGGACAAAAGGGGTGATTCACTACCCTAGTGGGTGGAATAGATTGAGATGGCACCAGATTTCACCATGATACTCAGAATGGTGCATAATTTACATTTATAAATTGTTTATTTCCAAAATTTTCCATGTAATGTTTCAGACCAGGAGGTACCTGAAACCACAGAAAGTGAAACCATGAATAAGGAGGGACTACTCTACTACAAAATTTGATCTTCATATGCCAGTGGTTTCAATGTTTCTGTGATCTCTCTCATTGCAAAGTGTTTTACATACCTTTAATCAAAGTGCACAGACAATTTTTAGTTTTTTAAAATATTAGTATGCTTCCTAGTACCAGTGCACCTCTGCTGTGCCGGCCCCGTGCCTTTTGTCTATTCTCCTGTTCCCTGCACTTTGGCCACAGCCTCCCTCTTTCAGTCTTTGAAATCAACTAGCCTTTTCTTCTATTGATTTTTACTCAGGCTGCAGTGAGCTTCCCCCCATCTTCAAATGACTGGCTCCATCTCAGCCTTTAGATCTCAGCTCACATGTAAACATCAAGAAGCCTTCCCTAACCACTCTGCCTTAAGTAGGTCCCATGGAAATTCTCCACCCTCTCACTCTGTTGTTTTATTTTGTAGCACACACAGTTTACATTTGGATATTCTTTGCTTACTCATCTTTTGCGTGTTTCCCCACTGTACTTTAATCTCCGGAGTGTAGGGGTTATCTGTGTTTACGATTGTATACCTAGTTTCTTCCATAGTGCTACCACGAAATAGGTACTCGATGAATATTTGTTGCATAAATAAAAAGTTTTGCTATTCAGCGATATGACCTTTTTATGATCAAAGCATCTCCCCTGCCAGGTGAAGTATGAGTGGCATGACCTTTTTATAAACACATTGAACTTTGTATTTTTATATATACATTGACTTTTGACTTTTAACTGGGTATAATTTCCTTAAGTAGCCCCACTGTGATGTTCCACATTAATTTCAATTACTTTTTTGTTATAAGTTTCGTATATTAACCCCTTATTTGATGTATCATTGGTGAGTATCTTCCATTCAGTAAGTTGCCTTTTTGTTCTGTTGATGGTTTCCTTTTCCATGCAAAATCTTTTTAGTCTGAATAAGTGTTTTTTGTTTACTTTTTCTTTTGTTTTGCTTGCCTGAGGAGACAGATGAGAAAAAAATTGCTAAGAGCAATGTCAGAGAGTTAACTGCCCATGTTTTCTTCCAGGAATTTTATGGTTTGGGGTCTTACATTAAGCCTTTAATCCATTTTGAGTTTATTCTTGTATATGGCATAAGAAGGTAATCTAGTTTCATTTTTTTGGTACAATTTTCCCAACACCATTTATTGAATAGAATATCTTTATTTCATTGGCTATTCTTACCTTTTTTTTTCCAGATATTCATGGGTGTTGGCAAGAATGTGGAGAAAAGGGAACCCTCATGTGTGTTGGTAGGATTGCAAATTGATGTAGCTACTATGGAAAACAGTATGGAGTTTCCTCAAAACATTAAAAATAGATCTAACTTATGACCTAGCAATTCCACGTATAGTTATATATCTGAAGAAACCTAAAATACTAATTTAAATGGATATGCACATCCCTATTTTTATTGCAGTGTTATTTACAATAGCAAGATATGAAAGCAATCAAGGGCCGATCGAAAGACAATTGGATAAAGAAGATGTGACACATAGATTCAATGAAATATTATTTGGCTATAAAAAAAGAATGAAATTTTACCATTGTGACAGCCTGGATGGACCTAGAGGGTATTATGCTAAGTGAAGTAAGTATTACACTAAGTCATCCAGAGAAAAACAAATTCCACATCATTTCACTTATATGTGGAATCTAAAGAACAAAATAAACTAACAAATAAAACAGAAACAGAACAAAATGTGCTGTGGCTGATCTGTTTTATTTATTTATTTTGTCGAGAGGCCCAGGAACTGGCTCTGGAGGCTTTTCTGACAGGAGGCCTTAGATAATATTTCAACACAACAGTGATATCATTGGAAATGGTTTATGCTGTCTCTAGGTTAAGGACAATGCACATTTGAATATTATTTTGATTTCTTGTTAAAAGCAAGTATCAGCTTCCTTACTTTAGAGTTACTTTACTTGAAAATAACTAAAGTGAATAACTGTTAACATATCATTTAATGATAATCTTTGTTCAAATGAATAGGTCTTTATTGTGGTGAGTGGTCTGGTGCAGTTTATGCCCAAGGAGAACCTGCAGGGTAGGCTGGGGGTGGTGCAGTGCAATCTGAACCCCTAGAAGGTGAGTTGTCCAGTCTCAGGGCATGCTTCTGTGAGCTTCTAAAGAAGGTGTAACCCACAAGGCTGGGCCTCTGCACCTTCCTGCAGGCTCTGCTCCTGCTGAATGAGTGTTCATGAGGGGCTATGAGAAAGACCAATGAGATGAAGAGCTCAAGTCCAAGAAGAAAGTCTTTGAAAAGTTGTAGGCTGACTTTAAAACTTCTGAGGAGCATATCACACTGTGGGGGCAAATCACCCTCATCATCACACTTGGGTACATGCCCTATACATCACTGAAATGGCGGAGCATTAGCTGGCTAACCCAGCATCTTCCATCCTCCTCCCATCATCCTGAATCATCTGCTCTCTTCTCAGTTTGCTCCTTCCAGCACCCATTTACCCATCTGCAGGTCACTGAAGCAGGATATTTGGGATTTTATTAGATGCAGAGCTCAGTCAGAGGCAGCTCAACCTCCCCAGAGTCCAGTATCATCCCAGTCTGGCTGCACTGAGGGGCTGAACTCCCAGGTGGTATCAAGGATGGGGCAGCAGCAGGGAGTCCAGCTCTACCTCCTTCCCTTGGCAGTTGACTTGAGAAATTGGTTTCCATATTACTCACAGTAAAATGTTTATGCCACATTCCATCTAATTGGAAAAATACTGGTTTCCAGGCTTTCTTCTGAGAAGAAGCTATGTTTTTGCCTGGAATCTGGAACTGAGGTAATGACAGCTTCTTCCAAACAGGAAATTGGGGGGTTTGAAAAGGAAAGGGAAAGGAGCCTAGTGGTCTACCTAGTGATGGGCAGCTTTCCCCAATACCTGCCAACCCTGAGGCTTGGCACCGAGGACAGGGCCTGCCCCAGGGCTTCTGGAATTTTCCTTGATGATTCAAGGTTGGGGCATTCCCTTAACTAGCTCTGTGCTTGACACAGAAGTAGGGAGGATGTTTGGCCTGGTTCTTTCTTGATAGAGGGTGGGGTACTTCTGCATAAGCCATCTCAATCAGTATCAGTGACCATCACAGTCATGGATTCAAATAAAATGTCTGAAAAAATACTTTAAAATCTAAATTAATTGTGGTTGACCATGTTTGCCTAAAAGGAAAAGAAAAGTTGGAATCTCTGAAACCCTATGTAAGTATAACAACTCATTGAGAGAAAAGGCTGGCTGTTTTAGTGACAAATTGACTTTGAACATTCATTTTAAAAATGTAGTTTTATAATTTTTAAGTGTCTATAGTCATGGCGCTGACAAGGGCGGGAAAGAGAGGAGTAGGCCATGTCTTAAGAATCATATAAATGTAATTTCTGGTAATTATCTTATTTATTTTTAGCAGTTTTTACCCATATGGTGTTTATATAATTATCTCAAAAAATTTCTTTGCCTTCAACCTTAATCGGGCTTAATAAACACTTCTGATAGTTTCCCTAACCAACTAGCTATGTTTTAGATGGAGTAAGGTAAAATTTTAGCCAGTATTAGCTACAATTATCGGAATTTCTTAATGAATGTGAAGACAATCAATAAGTCTATTTGTTTGCTTGTTTTTAGTTTAGCCAATAAATTCATTAAGAAAGACTTTGAAGCTCATTTATGCCCAGATTCTGTCCCATAATTCCCTGTCTTATGAATCACCCTGTGCTCTACAAACTTGCCTGTTCACTGTGGTGTGAACATTTCTTGCTCTGTCTGATATGAGTGCTTTGATTTAGGTGCAGGATTAGGGAAGGCCGACAGACAGGTTAATTCCGGATTGAGGTTTTGCCAGATGGAAGAGATGAAAGAAATACAGGGAAAAGAGTTGAGGATACTGAAAAGGAATGGCTGAAAGTCTGGGCTGGTGCTACCTACGAGGTTAAAGATCAATTGTGAGAGTAATAGAACAAGCCCACTGGAAGGACAGGAGATTGGGGTACGTGACTGAGACATCTGAATTAGAAATCTTGTTTTCTGGTGATGACACATTTCAACAGTATATTCATGGAAATATGAAAGTAATGAAGCCAGTGGAGTCAAATTTGAAGTCATTGGAAATGAGGTGGTCAAGGGAGAAAGAGGTGGGAATATTGGTGGAGTTATTCATATGGGCATTGTTTTAAATAAGAATAATGGCAGGACTTGGTTTGGACATGAAGGCCATGACTCTGGTATCAGATTTTCCATAAATAGAGGAGAAACCATGAGATGGTCGGGAACAGCAATGGAGAGAGTTGGATGGCATGTGAGGAGTGGGACTATGTCTCTGTGGTACATGAGATGTGTTATGATTAGCCAGTACCTGTTGACAGGATTGTCCTCAGGAGAGATTCAGGTTTCAGCTAAGTCCATACAACCTTCAGTAAAGACAGAAGACACAGTGGAGTGTGTCAGTCACTGTTCTAGCCCTCATCTAAGCGACATGTGGATGGAAAAAGAGGGGCAGGAAGTTAAGAGGAGAGGAAGAGCAGGGAGGCCTGGCTGTGAAGAGAGTGTTGGGAGTAGAGAGAAGGCAGGAACGTTTTTATATGTAGGGATATGCCCAGGGCAAAAGGAAAGAGGTGAAGGCTTGTGGACCTGACAGTTTCTTGGACAGAGGGGGCACTTGGGTTTCCTGAATTCAGCTGCAGCTTGGAAGGCAGCCCTGTAAAGTTGATGTTGGTCAGCAAGGACGAGCGCGTGGGTGCGGAGAGCTGTGGTGACTGACGGAGAGCAGTCTGAAGGGAGTCTTGAGGCATAGATGGGAGGGACAGGCAATGGCATGGGCCAACTTTTCTCTCCTTTTCACCTTGAAAACGTTTACTTTTCTAGAGGCAGGAATGGGAAAGTAGATCAGTGCTCTTTTTGCTGCTGATAGATTTTACCTGACATTGGTCTGCAGCTGGTGTCCTGGTCCTATCTCCACTGAATATTCCTAATGAGCCATTTTCTGTCTTTAAACTTTTCTACAAAGGTCTACAATGAAAATGTATTACTCTTAGAAAGAGGGGACGTATTTAAAACAAAATTAATTCATTAATAACTGCTGGTTAATGGCTCCCATGTGTCAGGCCTGGCCAGGTGTGGAACTATAAAGACAATAAGACAAAATTTCTGCCCTTAAGGACTAGGCACTTCAGCAAAGAGCAATCTTATATGAGTCTATGACATGAACTCCTTCTATCTCCAAAGAATATGGTAGAAAATAGGAGTTACTTGAGAAATTCAGGCTATAAAACAAGCAAAAACTACTTTTTAAATACAATCATCTTTGTAATCAAAGAATGACAGCTGTTTGAAAGTCCAGAGGCTATGTCTGTCTTCTACGTCACTTGGAAAGTCAACCTTAGAGGACCTTTTTCAGCATGTCCTTTCAGTTTCTTTATATAATATTATTATAAAAATAATCAGACTTTAGGAAAGATATTAAACACAACATAGATATAGTATTTACTAATAAAGTATTTTAAATTTTACAAAGAACTTGAGCTTGTTTACATAAAAATAACTTTATAAAGTCAAGTATTATGTTTGAAGAGGTCTTGACAGTCTTGATTAAATCTGGACTCAGGTCTGAACTCAGATACCGCCAGATTGCAGTCCTTCCCTGGTGATCCTGGTTTAAAATGGCAACCATGTAACCTTTCCTGATTTATTTTCTAATTAGCAATTGTTACTATCTAAAACACAAAAATTGTACTTTTTCGTCGTTGACCTACTTACAGTATGGTCCAAATTTTTGTCTCTTTTCTTCACTACTGTGTATCTAGCACCCAGAGCAATATTTGGTGCATGGTAGATGCTAAATAAATGTGTTAAATAAAGGCATTAAATTCTTTCTCATCATCCAGACTGTTCCAACAGACAGTGATAAATTTTTTTCACAACTCTTCAAATATGCACAAATTGGAAGTTATTTTTAAGGAAAGTAACAGATTTTTGTTTTATTAGCAAGTGAAATAGGGAAATTTGGGGGATAATATGAGCAGATTATGAATGCAATAGCATTTTTCACATTAAGCATTTCTAAGTGTTGCTGATGTTCTCACTTATAGAATGCACACACGTTGTGGGGGCAGTCACCCTACCACTGGCTTGGATGCCACTAGTAACAGCCACGTCATCTATGAAGAGCATTATCCCATGTACCTGAAGAGAGATTCCCTACTGTTTGCCTGGAGTTGTACTCACCAGACCTATGCCCTACCTTACACCTTTAATCTGCACCCACCCTCACTCCCCCATACCTTGGTTCAGGATTTCTTCTTGGCTTCTAGAATATACCT
Organism: Carollia perspicillata; assembly: GCA_004027735.1. NCBI lineage: Eukaryota > Metazoa > Chordata > Mammalia > Chiroptera > Phyllostomidae > Carollia > Carollia perspicillata. The sequence goes on from PVKM010004313.1 coordinate 23,656, forward strand.
TCAGCAGCTCTATATGTCCATTGTCTGAGGCTCTAATCTGGCCAGGTGATAATCTAATGTACTTCTTGGCTGCAGTACGTGGTCCTGGAGCAGCCAGTGATAAAGGTATTTGTCTCCTGATGGAGTGAAACTTGGGACTTTGGCTACTCAGGGGTCTGTCTAAACAGAGAGATGAAGGAATCAGTATTTTTGTGGCACACTGGCAATTTATTCATCATTTATGCACCTTACCATAAGCTCTTGGTTAACTAATCAGAATCTTGATGCTTCGATAGTCAGTAATACCAGAATGTTTAACTGTAGATTCTCAGATTTCTGTTGAAGGTTTCTTTCTTTTCATGTAACTTTAGGAGACCCTTTAAGATTATCTAGCAAATGCTTCAATCTCCCTCATTCTGCTATTGGCTTTATCACTTTCCCTTCAAGCTAGACTGTGTTTTGTTCCATGCCTCATTTGGTTGCTGTATTCTGTCTTAGCTTTACAGTGGTGCCTGTCTTTTCCAGTATTTTAAGGTCTAGGAAATTATTCCCTCACTGACTCTAAGGAGAGAGATTTGGTGTCAACATATAGCAGATTTTATCCAAATATCTCTTTTACTTCTAGTTACCAACTTTTCTTTTCTAAAATACACCCTAGGATGGCTGATTTGAGTCAACTTCATTAACAACTAGCACACTACACCATAACCTATAAATGTCTTCAGACATACTTTAGTACATCTCACCACGTCTAAGTCCCTTTTCCTTCAAAATGAGTTGTGTGTCAGAAAACCTAGAGTATTCCTTGTTAGGATCTCTTAGATTTTCCTTCCTTTTTATATCTTAACCACAGGTACAAACTATTTGGAGTTCTTTCTCTCTGGAGGTTTCTGTCCCCTTTGCAAATTAATGGATGAAACTGAAGTAGAGTCAGAAAAGGAGAATCAACTATGTAGACATTCTGGGCGATGGCCCATTTTGAAACTCACTACACTGTTAAAAAATATTCTCTGTTGAGTTACTCTGCTTATTAGCCAGTAAAGAAAGAAAAAGGTGATTTATTTTATTTTACTAGTTGATACTTATGGTAAAAGATGACTTAATTCTAAAATATTTACCAAGAAAGCTGCAAGGCTACTTTAATATTATTACATTGGAACTTTACTATAATATTTCTTGGTTTGAAACAAAATTGGGTGTAAATTTGGTGAGACTTGGATCTCAGCCAGAGGAGTAAGCAATGGTACTGCAATCCTGGCGGTCTGCTTTGGGCTGCTTTGTTCAGGCTGTCCTTCTTTGTGCCTGGAGGAACCCAGTGACATTTTTGCTGATCTTGGTCGCTTTAATCTATTCCTAAGTCTGTTGTAAAAGAGCTACTGAGATAATTTTTCTTAAACAGAATTATAGAGTTAACAGTGCTTGCTAGAATGTACTTAATCGATATTTGCTTAACTTAAATTTGAATCAAAGTTTTAACTTTGTGAATCATAGTTTAAGATTAAGTAGCTCTTTCTGACCATCTAACCAGCCTCACACAGGCTCCTTGTTCTGGCTGCCTCATTTCTGCCCGTCCTCTTATTCTTGTTATTTCCTAGAAAAGCTCTACCCTTGCTTAATCAAATCCAATCAATTGAACTCCAGCAGCCCAGTCAATCCAATTGATACAATCCAATTGACGCAATCCAGTGAAGTCTTTTTTATTCTATTTAATTCCAATGGGCCTGACCCAGCACTCTGGCGCACCTGGAGCTGCTTCATGCATTTTATTGATCTCCATTTTTTAATCTAGTACTGTTTCACTTTGCCCCGAAAGTTGCCCTGATTCCTCTCCATCAATTGAAATCATTTAATTTTAAAAGCCTGGTGCAAAACTGTTTTTTTTCTAAAGGCCATCCAGAACCTTTAGTATTAAGTTTATGTATACTTCAGACTAAATTATTTATAACTTACTAATATCCCTTAGTTTTAAAAACACTTGTTCTTTTCTACTATCTAATCAAATTTAAAGCAATAATTGCCTTTCTTTCATACCCTCCTCAGAGTTCTCAGTAGGTCCTTAATACTTGTTGAATCAAATAGTTGGAAAAAAAGTGTGTGTCCTCATAGAAATGCCACTGACTAAGCAAAAAAAGAAAGAAGGAAAGAATAATAAACTCCCCATCCATAAACATTAGTATAGCTTTCAGGCAGTAGAGCCAAATGTTCATAGCATGATGCCATAGTAAGAAGACAATGTCTGGAATAATTTGTAAAGAGATTTGAAGGTTTGTTGTGATATTTAGACACTAAAGTTCACTTTTCAAAGTGGATATTTTTACAGCTAATTGTATAAGATTGTTTAGTTTCAGGCACTAACTGTGCTGGGACAGGGCCCAGAGCAAATTGGTGGTGGTAAAGATCACTGGGAAGGGTCACACTGAATGGAACTTTGGCTTTAAGATATTGAATGACAAGTATAACTGAAGAACTCATTAGCTACAAGGTAGAAAGGGCAAAGACAATTTATATCTGAGAGGAAAAAATAACAAGGGGCGAGCCTCTTCACACCTTCAGTGCTGGCCATGGTAAGGTTTAAAACTGTGATGTGTTTGTTAGAGCCAGTTAAAATAAGCTCAAGAAACATTTTATTTTTCTGTGCATTTTTGCATCTCCTGAAATTTTTTATTATGGAAAGTTGTAAGCACTGACGAAGCTGTCAGAATAATTTAATGAATCTTCTTGTACCCACTGCTCAGATTCAACAATCGCAAACTCATGACCTATCCTATTTTAGCTCTAAACTCTCTCATTCATTGCTTACAATTTTAGTATGTATCTCTGGAAAATCAAAACTCTTTTTGCAATTACAAATTCAATACATTTACAAATATATTAAAAATACTCAATTTTATACATTATTTACATTATTATTTCACAAATGTCACATTTCATTTATAGTTGTTTGAGTTATGATCTAGATAATTTCTACACATTGCAAATGACTGATCACTTTCAGTCTACGGATTATCCCTGCTCCTGTTTTTACCTTGTAATTAATTTGTTGAAAAAATGGAACATTTTTCTCTTGAAAATTGTTTCCCACAACCTGGACTATGCCGATTGTCTTTCTGTGTGTGTTTTACATATTCCTCAGTTCCTGTAGTGACTGAGTCATCTGAATCATGTCCAGATTGTGTACTCTGTGTATTTATTTTTAATGTTTCCTTTCTCCTATCCAAACACACATAATGTCTAGTTGTCTCTTTTTTTCTGCGATGTTAAAGTCATTGATGATGCATTCTTATATCCCTAACTCATTGCTAAATGATGATACTTAAATCTATCATATCTTCTTCATTTTCCAGGTTACTTCTGTGAAGAGAAACTTCCTTTCCTTTTTTAAAAATTATACTTTATTGATTATGGAATTACAGTTGCCCTGATTTTCCCCAATTTGATCCCCCTCCACCCATTACCCCCCACTCCTTCAGGCAGTCCCTCTACCATTGTTCACATCCATGAGGCATACTTATAAATTCTTTGGCTGTACCATATCCTACACTCTACATCCCCATGCTATTCTGTAACTACCTATTTGTACTTCTTAATACCCTCATCTCTTCACCCATTCCCCACACTGCCCTCCCATCTGGCAACCATAAAAATAATCTTTGTCTCTATGATTCTGTCTCTGTTCTTTTTTGCTTAGTTTGTTTTTTAGATTCAATTGTTGAAACATATGTATCTTTGCCATTTTATTGTTCATAGTTTTGATCTTCTTTTTTTAATAAGTCCCTTTAACATTTCATATCATAATGGTTTGGTGATAATGAACTCCTTTAGGTTATTCTTGTCTGGGAAGTTCTTTATCTGCCCTTCGATTCTAAGTGATATCTTTGCTGGGTAGAGGAATCTTGGCTGTAGGTCCCTGCTTTTCATGACTTCGAATATTTCTTGCTAATCCCTCCTAGCCTGTGAAGTTTCTTTTGAGAAATCAGCTGATATTCTTATGGGAACTCCCTTGTAGGTAAATCTCTGCTTTTCTCTTGCTGCTTTTAAAATTCTCTCTTTCTCTTTAACCTTTGCCATTTTAATTATAATGTGTCTTGGAGTGGGCCTCTTTGCATCCATCTTGTTTGGGACTCTCTGTGCTTCCCAGACTTGCATGTCTATTTCCTTCACCAAATTAGGGAAGTTTTCTTTCATTATCTTTTCAAATAGATTTCCAAGTTTTTGCTCTTTCTCTTCTCCTCTGGCACCCCTATGATGTGAATGTAGGACCTGTTGGCATTGTCCCAGAGGCTCTTTCTACTATCTTCATTTTTGTGGATTCTTTTTTCTCCTTGTTGTTTTGATCAGTTGTTTTTTTCTTCCTAATGTTCCATATCATTGATTTAAATCTTGGCTTCATCCACTCTACTGTTATTTCTCTGTAAATTGTCCTTTCTTTCAATTAGTGTACCCTTCATTTCTGACTGGATCATTTTTATAGTGCTGATATCCTTCCTCACTAAGTTCCTTGAGCATCTTTATAACCAGTGCTTTGAACTCTGTATCTGCTAGATTGCTTATCCTCATTTCACTTAGCTCTTTTCCTGGAGTTTTGATCTGTTCTTTCACTTGGGCCATGTTTCTCTGTCTCCTCATTTTGGCAACTTCCCTGGGTTTGTTTCCATGTATTATGTAGAGCTGCTTTGACTCTGTGTCTTGGTGGTGTGGCCTAATGTAGTAGGTGTCCACTGTAGGATCCAGTGGGACAGCCTCCACTATCACCCAAGGTAGGTACTTGAGGTGTGCCTCTTGTGTTGGCTGAGTATACTCTCTTCTTATAGTTGAATGTGGGTTGCTGTTGGCAGGTCAATGGTAGGGATCTATGCAGCCCAGTCAGCTGCAAGGATTGGCTGTGACCAGTGACCACCAACATCCACCCTCCATGGAGAATCATCTGTGCAGGGGCAGGGTGGTGGTGCTTTCATGTATTCTGTAGCTGTCCACTGGGTGGGCTGGCCCTGGGGTTTCCCAGATAGGGCAGGCCAAGGTCAGTCCCCTTCTGCATTTTGCCTAGGGCCACCTTGCCTGAGCTATAAAACAATGTGAGATAGCTGCTACTTGTGCTAGGCTTGGCGATTCCCAGGCAAAGCCAAGCTGTGAATGTAGGCTGGCTACTACTAGTGTCAGGCCTAGGGCTCACTGAGGTCAGCTGTTGCTTATTTGTTAGAATTTAGGAAGTTGTGAAGCATGAGCCAAGACTAGCCATTCATAAGGAAAAGCAGCTTGAGTGGGCCTGTAAGCTGGATGGGGCAGAGTCTCTGGCGATCTCCAATGCAGGTCAAACAGAGTTAACCTTGTTGATGGAGTCTCAGATATGGCACCAGCTTGCAAGCTCTGTGGGGGGAGGGTTTAGAAAAGGGACAATGGCCTCTGTTCACCTTCATATCAGACACTTCAGTTTCTCCCTCTATGCTGGCCATGCCTTTCAAGCTGTTACCCTGGTTCTGGAGCTCAGAGGGGTGAGTCTGAGTAGGTCGGTCTGTGTGTGGGTTCTTTAAGAGGAACTGCTTGATGCTTCAGCAGTTTCTTCCATTGATTCAATCCCTGCTGTTTTTTTGCAGCCAGAAGTTGTGGAGACTTATCTGCCTGACACTGGAATCCTGGCTAAGGGGCCCTTGTAAGGGGCTGGGACCCCTTGCTTCTGATATATCCCTCCCGAATTTTTATCCACCACACATGTGAGTGACCAACCTGTTTCACCTCTGTGTTCTTTCTACCAGTGTGAATGGATGTGGTTTCTTTAATTCAGTAGTTGTCAGACTTCCATTCAACTTGATTTCTGATGGTTCTGAGTGACGATAGTTCTATATTTCAGTTGTAATTTTGATGTGGTTGAGGGAAGAGGTGAGCCATGTCTGCCTCTACTGTCATCTTGATCAGTAGTCTTTTTTTCATTTACCTTTGAACTATTCAGTGGTACTCTTTACACAGGAAAATCAGACTAGATGATTAATCCTTTTATTTATTCCATTATGAAATGATAATTTGATTTACATGTATTCTCCTATAGTGACTAATTATTTGTATAACCATGAACTTTCACTTAAATTTTTAAAGTGCATCCGTTCATTAGAATTATTATCTTTATTAATGTTCATTTAATATATATTTACTGTTGCTTTTATTATCTTTAGATGTGTCATCCAAATATTAGGGAGCAACATATATGAAACAACTATTAAAAAAGAGGTGTGAACAACTTGTATAACTTAGTTGACAAGAGAGCAACCCTCTCCCTACAATATAATTTGTTCTTCTAGAATTGTGGAGGCTTGTTTGTGTGTATCAAAGGATTGAAACACCTAAGCAAGCACACACTCTCTATAAAGCATTGCCTACAACTTTTCTTAAAATATAAAGGCTATAAGAAAAAAGAAAACTCTTCATAATTATTTTTAAAAGCACCCCCATGCAGCATTATTTATAATAGCCAAGATGTAGACACATCCTTAGGGATCAGTGGTAGATAAATGGATAGGGAAATTTTGTGATACGTACATTATATATAGTATATATAATGATATGTACATTATATATAGTATAGTATACAGAGAATAGATTGATTGGTGGTTGGCAGGTGTGGAGGGAGTGAAAGAAATAATGATGGGGGTCAAATGGTAAAAAAAAAGAGAGAAATTAAATTACAATTCTGTCTGCCCTCCTGTTGGGAACCACCCTGCCTGGTTTCTGAAGCTGTAACCCCCTCATGGCTAAGGCCAGGTGAGTGACCTTCAGACCATAAGCCACTAAGGAGACAAAGCTTATCTCCCTGGCAGGAGCACTGCTTCTGCTCCTTTTTCCATAACTGGTCTCCAATACTTGATCAGTTAGTCAATGACAGGTAAAATTCCCCATGTGGGGAATGACCTAAGATAGATATGATCATGTGGAGGCCCCAGAAAAGAACTTGGGGGCTACAGCAAAAAGGGGTGATGGACCCTTGCCCCTCGGCTTTGACAAAGCCTGAGTCCTCATTCTGTCTTCAAGAAGTCTCCTAATCTCTTGGCTGCCTTACTTCCCCTGCCTGACTTAGGCCTGAAACAATGACAGAGGGTGGTTCAGCCCTGTGCTGGAAAGGGCAGGTTCCTCAGGTGATCAGGCCTGAGAAAGAATACATAAAATCCTGTGAAACCTAAGAATCCTCTCAATTAAATGATAAGAGTCCAAGCAGAAAATGAGTTTGTTTCCTAGAGTTTTGTAGCTCTTTAGCTGACAGACCCTGACTCAGAATAAGCCCTAGTAGTACTTTGTATGCTATATATTGTTTGATCCTTACTGCCTGACAATGATTAATGAACTTTACCTGTATTCCTGTGCAAATTGAAACCCAATAAAAACCTGTCAAGGCAAGGGTCGGCACGCTCTCCTCTTGAGAGAGTTGCTGTGCCATCCCTTTTCCTCCACAGGACTCGGTAGTCCATGTGAATATATCTTATCTCATCTATAATGCCAGCAGACACTGGGGGCTGGTGTCCATGTCACCCTCCCACTTACTTGAGCTAGCATCTGAGAGCCTTGGCTATTTGTACAACTGGGAAAGAAGTTTAGAACTAAGAGTGCCTTTATGATCACAGAACTGTGGAACTGGTGACATGGAGTAATTGACTTCTGACTGAGAAGTAAGTAGTGATGAGGCCAAACCAGGAGAGAGATGGGGAGTGCTCTGGGTGCCCTGTTAGCAACATGGGAGGATGGGGCAGTGTGTTGATTATTCTTAGAACCTTAGGAAAAGAGCAATCCCGAAGAGATCAATGTTTTGTTCCAGGTTTCTGTGGTGAGAGGCTAGGGGTGAGGGAGGGGAAATAGTGCAGTTATGATTATGTAACACTGTTAGAGAAAACTTTCTCCCTGTAGTCCGAAATTACTTAAAGTCAAGTCAAATAAAATTAATCCCTTTCCTGTTATATTTTTAAATATCAGAAAATACACTAATTATTGTCAAATTTTAGGCCATTACAAATACTTTGCCACACTAGATTTTTGTGACTAGTTAATGTACTGATGGGCCATGACTAGACTCTTAAAAACTGGACCATTGATTTCTGAAAGAACCAAAAGAAATGGAAAAACCTGTAGCATCAGGGCTGTTTAAAAACATATCTCAATACAACACTCCCCCTGCACATTTTAATGTACATGTCAATGAACTTTAGCAGTTGTGCAGAGTTGTATAATGACAACACCAAACACAAAATATGAAACTTCTCCATTGCTCTGATATGTTTTTCCATGCTTCTTTTCAGTCAGTCAATCACTTGTCCACAACCCCAGGCCCTGGCAAGCACTGATTTGATCTCTGTGCCTAAAGTGTTGCCTTTTCCAAAAAGTCATATAGATTAAATATATAAATAGAAACTCAGAATATTTTTATTGCCATTTCTGTCTGAATTCCTTTCCTAGCATGTATTTTTAAGACTCCCCCTGGATGTTTCATGTATCAGGAGGTGGAGCAGCACATGTTCTTATCTAGGTGGTGACCATTTAACCTGATTCCAGTTTTTGGCAATTATCAGCAAAGCTGCTATAAACATTTGAATATGAATTCCGCGTGGCCATTAATTTTCATTTCTTTTGGGTACAGATTTAGGAATGGAATTAGTGGATGATAGAAGTGTATGTTTAACTTCGTAGATAACTATTGAACTATTTTCTGAAGTGTTTGTGCTGTTTTGCATTTCTATCAGCAATAGATAAGGATTCCAGTTGCTTTGCCGCCTCATCAGCACTTGCATTAGTCTTTTTAATTTTACTGATTTTATTAGGTTTGTGATGGTATCTCTTTTTTGTGTCATTTGAGTTGTAAGAAATTTTTACTACGATTTCTTCTAGAAGTTTTATAGTTAAGGATTTGGGGCCTATGTTCAGGAGATATGAACGTGACTTGTAATATTTTTTTTTTGTGATGAAGTCTTTTTCTGGTTTTGTATCAGGATAATGCTGACTTGAAAAAAAATTAGTTGGTAATGCAATCATCTTCCAAAAGCTATTTCTACACACAGCTAAATATGGTAGAGTTCTGTAAGTTTAGAAGGTAACTTTACAGGTGTAGAGAACCAGGTCATATGATGTGGCCAAAATAAATAAATTAGCATTGGGGGCCTCTGTTTCTACCATGATGATATTTAGTGAGCTAATGTTATGTAGTAGTTGAGAAAATGCTCATGCTGGCCCTTGATCCTTAGTAGATGCTCAATAAGTGTTAGCTACTAGTAATAATAATAATTATAGTGAGCTATCTAGCATATTTTGAACCTCATACTAAGCAGAAAATGGTTATATATAGAACATCTCAGGGAAGACCAGACACAGCAAGCACGTCTATATCAAATTATGTGGCAGCTTACTACATAATTATTTAGGCTTTAATGAAGTTTTAAAGGTAAAAAATAACTTCAATATGGCCCTTGTAATGCTAACATTGACAATTCTTGTTAAAACTGCTTCCAAAGTGCAACGTTTTTCTCTATGGCTATCATGATGATATAGCTTCTCTCTCCCCCTGCCACCCACCTTAACATCAACCTTTGCTAGGAGAAAAGAGGAGAAGCAAATGCCTCAAAGTCTGGTACACTTCCTACTCTGCGCTGCTGATGAAACCAAGTGCCACAGTGATATTTAAAGAATGAGCATCATGGACAACACCTAGGAGCTCTTAGTAATGTAAATCTGTGCCCCTACCCCATACACAAAATCAAGGTGCAGGGGTTGGCGTCTGTTTTGACAAGCTCCCCAGGTGATCCTGCTGTTCACTAAAGCTTAGGGACCACTGGCTGAGCCAACAGTTGGCAGGATATGAGGTGGCTGGAGACAGTAGGAGTTAAACTCGGTTCATTAAGAAGAGGGCCAGTTCCTCTCTATTGATTTAAAATACAGTTGTCATTAGGGGCAGTCTGAACTGCAGAGAAAGGCACAGGTTACTTGTAGCCAGTAGCATGCTCAAGAACACCTTCCCTCTTTCCACGCCCCTCCCCCACCTCATGCTGTCTACATAAAGTGACCCTGAGAAAAATTAGACTTTATGGGGAGAATAGAGACAGGTTTCAATATCAGACATTCAGGAATCTGGGTGCTGTGTCTGTCCTGCATTTTCCTAACAGCACATTCAGCTGTCAAGTTCCCACTGGATCTGGGAGACTTGCCCCCATTTAATAGGCCTATTCTTTTCTTTCTAAGTACATGTCCTTCTCTTCAAATTACTAGTCTATTAGGATTTACAGACATGTTAATAGTTCAAAACCTAACCTAGAAGGGAAAACATGAACTATGCTAAAACACTTTAATGCCAGCTTCTTGATTTTACCCCCTTCAAAGGCTGTCTTAACTTTGTCAGTGTGTTGAATTACTGCACATTGTTTCCCAAAGAACAGTGTGCTCTTCCCATTGTGCACACTGCACCATTTTGTTCATAAATTAAGTTGAAGAGTTTAAAGATTAGAAGCCTCTAATTAACAAAGATAATCTGAGAGCAAAGAAATAGACAGTGACTCATTCTTGATGATATTTGCAGTATAAATTGCATAAAAACAATGACAGGTTACTTGTGACTCGGCTGATATGAGGATCTTTACTAGTAATGTAATACATTTAAAACGATATTAGAAAAAACTATGTTTTCAGAGTGAAATATTATATATTGTCTTTTCATAATTAAAATAAAAGGTAAAATTCAATTTCATTGGTTTTGAGCAAAAGGAATCGAGGATTCTTTTTATTTATTATAATTATTACTGTGATAACCCCACTGTAGTCTAGTTGTTCAAATTAGAAAATGGAATTACTAGCTCTTTCTTTCTTTCTTCCTTTCTTTCTTCTTTTTTCTTTCTGCTTCCTGTATTCTTATAGAAATTACTCTTTAGTATTACGGAAGATATAAAGCATTTGCATGACTGCTCAGTCACTTGTTCCAAATCCTGTTACTGTGTATAAGAAAATGAATTATAGGTCTAAGCAAAATATTCTTTAATAAAATATTATTCATAGTAGAGTTTTTATACATCAATGATTCATGAAATTGAAAAATATTTGAATACTGCCTAATGTACTTTAAAAAGTCAGTGGGAGTATACCAGGCATCTGCTGTTGTCGAGAACTGCGAAGGGTCTGCAATTCTGCCCTGCTTACAAGCTAACAAGTTAGCGAGCCACACCAGACCACTGGGACTTTGTCACTCAGCACAGCAAGAAGCATGAGCTTTTCTCATTGGTTTGTTATATAGGTTATATTTCCACTGATTGTTTTATTCCACGCCCCCTCCAAACACACACACAGACATTCTGAAGAAACCATGAGCAAAATCTGCCCAAACTTTAGTTCACAGGGAGACATGATCTTTATTATACTGGACTGGAAACAACTTTTTCTCTGCTCTAGAAGGAGACACTGAATCTTCCAAGGCTGTTTGCTATACAAGCATTATTAGAAGATAGTCTAAGGATGTGCAGAAATGCCATGAAGGATTGTATATCAATGTTACATATTTGTATCTAAAGAACAGTGTGCTCCTCTAAGGGACAAGATAAAAGACAAAATGCTATGTTTTGGTCTTGAGGAAAGAAAAGCATGTATTAGAAAGAGCTTATTTGGAGAATCACATAGATGTAGGTTCTACTCCTATTTCTGCTACTTAACAGCTGTGTGGTTTTGGTCCAGTTTCTTTAGTTCTCTGAGCCTCATGTCCCTCATCTGCAAAAGGGACACAATTACTTATCTTCTAGGGTTTCTCCGAAGATGAAATGAAATACATACACAGTTGCATTAATTTGCTAATGAAATAAAAGCATTGAGATGCTAATGAGAACTAGTATTCATTAAGAGTGGTAGTGCTTTCAAATAAATAAAAAGTAGAGAAGACCCTATCCTGAACATAACTCAGTTTATTGTTGACAGAAGGAAACCTCAGCATCATTATGATGCAACTCTGATCTCAAACAAGACTAAATGAGTGTGTTCTTGTCTAGTGAAAGATCTCTATCATAAATCTGTGAACTAAAATTATTTACTATTGATTTAATTTAAATTTTTTCTCTTGTTCGCCAAGTGTTGAATGGATGAAGTGTTTTAAAATAGTGGTTTGTGGAGTCCCAGCCTCCCTTGGTTGGCTCCCCAACCTCTCTCAGTTGGCTCCACTCTCCCTCTTATTCCCTTCTAATAAACCCTGCTCTCCTCAGCAAAAACAAACAAACAAACAAACAAACAAACAAACAAATAAAATAGTGGTTTGTCCTAAGAATGGTTAAGAATTCTATAAAATGTTGGACTGGACCCTGGATAATGGAACACCCCACAGAACTTTAATTGCACCCATTAGTTTCCTAGGCAATGCTGGGCTCCAATAATAAACTTTACACTGGCAGAGCTAAACCAGGAAAACCTTTGCCTTGTTAGGACTGTTAACCACAGCTGATGAAGGATCACATCCTATACAGCCCTTCTGTGTGAGAGCATTTTTATGGTGACTCAATGACAACTTGAAATGGAAAAGGGAAAGTTTGCCAGGAGGTGATAAGAAGCTATGAATTCCATCGCCACAATTCCTATTGCATAAATTTACCCACTTTTTATAAAATCAACTTTTATGTAAACCGGACTGCATGCTTTTGACACATGGAAGCATGCTGTCACAAGGAATTACAGCATGCTACATTAAATCGCCATGTACAGCGTGCTTTGTGACAGGCCACTATGCTGAAATGTTTTCTTTTATTGCAATAAGAGCTGCTATAATGAACTTTTTTTAAAGTAAATGGAACTTGAAACATTTGTTCAAAACTTTATATAGCAAGGTCAGTATTTTAATACTTTGAATAACTGGTTATTTAAAAATAAGAATAAGAATAAGAATATTCTTAAGAATGAGATTTAGAAGTTAATTTGTGCTCTGGCTGGTGTAGCTTAGTGGATTGAAGGCTGGACTGTGAGCCAAAGGGTCACCAGTTCAATTCCCAGTCAGGACACATGCCTGGGTTGCAGGCCAGGTCCCCAGTAGGGGGTGTGCAGGAGGCAACCACACATTGATGTTTCTCTCTTCCCCTCTCTTTAAATAAATAAAATCTTTTTAAAAAAGAAGTTGATTTGTTAAAAATATTTGATTAAGAGTACATAATTTACATATTAGATTTTAAAAAATGGAAATACTCGAAAAATGAGAGTAAAATGTTTGCTTAATAAGGATGTTCCATTGGGGAAGTCTTGATTTGTAAATATCTTTGAAAATTACCTGAAGGCTCTGAGTACTCAAACAGCATCCACCAAGGAGACCACATTCAAATGGCCTTTTTTGTAACTAGCTGTACTGGCATGCTAGAGTGCACACCAGTCTCTCGAATCCTTTCTAAACTAATTTTATCATAACAATGCCCACCACTATCACCACCACCTTTTAAGATTTCATATACATGCTCTCTGAGTGTCCGGTACTGGGATGGCTCTCTATAGCTTATGTATTTCATTTTTTTAGACTTTTTAAAATTTATTTTTAGAGAGAGGGAAAGGGAAGGAGAAAGAATGGGAGAGAAACATCAATATGTGGTTGCCTCTCAAGTATCCCCCACTGGGGACCTGACCTGCAACCTAGGCATGTGCCCTACACTGGGAATCAAACCAGCGACCCTCTGATTTGCAGGCCCGTGCTCAATCCACTGAGCCATGCCAGCCAGGGCTATTTAATTTTTTAATTTGTATTTTAGACTGTTAATTCATTCACATGATTCAGTACCAAATAGTATGTGAAAAGATTCTCTCCTGCTCCTTCCCACCATATTCCCATGATTCCAACTCCCACAGAAGTAGTCATTATAATTAGCTTCTTATCATCCTTCAGAGATTTTTTAATTTGTAATCACATGTAGAAGGCATCTATTACCACACAGCCTCACCAATACAGCACATTATTAAACTTAAATCAATTTACTCATTAATATTTTATTGCCATTTCACAGATGACCCTGGCACTCCATAAAGTTTCATAACCTTTCAATATCATAAAGGTAAAGTTAAAGGTGAGAGGATTTGTAATGAGGCCAGTTTGATGAACTGAAAAGTCCGTGTCATTCCTCTATAAAGTACTAACAACTTATTTTACCTTGGATGAAACCGAGGTCAAGTGACCTGACCTTTCTAAGGACACAGAGGAAGGTGGTATATGTTCAGGATTAAGACTGAATCTTCTGGTGCTTTCTCTAATGTTCTTTTCATTGCTTTATGCAGTCCTTTTGGATATTTAATTTTCTGTTGGTATGTATGAATTTTTATATCCCGTCTTTCCATTAGAATGAAATTTAAAGTGAAACTGTCTAGCACATTTTTTCCACCCCCATAGGCCTTTAAATAGTTCTTTATTTGACTCAACTTCAGTTCATTTAAAAATTTATTTTTAAATTTACATAACAGTGAAACTCACATTTTGTGGTGTACATTTCTATAAATTTTGACAAATAGAGTACTATATTTACACCATAATCATGGTATAGAACACTACCATTATATTTAATACATGATACAGTTCTATCAGTCCTAAAATTTCTTCAGCCCAGATCTTGGAAGTCTGAACTTCTCTCCACCCCAATCCCTGCCAACCATTGATATTTTCTATTCATATTGTTCTTTCTTTTCCAAAGTGCCATATAAATTGAATTGTATGCTATGTATTTTGGTCAGTCTTCTTTCATAACAAATTGCATTGAGGTTTAGAGAGGGGGTGGGAGGTAGGGAGGGAGAGAGAGGAAAGAGACAGTAGATAGAGAGAAACGTCGTTGTGAGAAAGAAACATTGACCAGTTGCCTCCCATGTGCACTGCGCCTGACTGGGGATCAAAGTTGAAACCTGGTACATGCCTAGATCAGGGATTAAATCTACAACCTTTTTGGTGTGTGGGAGGACACTAACCAACTGAGCCACCCAGCTAGGGCTCAATAGTTTGTAATTGAGCTGCTCTGCATCCTCACCAGCATGTGGTATTGCAAGTCTTTTTCTTTCCTAATTTGAAAATTTACCCATTCTGATAGCTGTGAAGTATCTCATTGTGTTTTTAATTTATATTTACTTAATTATTAATGAATTTGAGCATTTTCTCATGCACTTATTTACTATCTGTATAAACTCTTCAGTGAAATGATGAAATTGACCATCTTTTAAAAAGGTTTTATTTATTTATTTTTAGAGAGAGGGTAAGGGGAGAGAAAGAGAGAGAGAAAGAAACATCAATGTGTAGGTGCCTCTCATGTGCCCCCAACTGGGGTCTTGGTGTGGAACCCAGACATGTGCCCTAACTGGGGATCGAACCAGCGATCCTTTGGTTCTCAGGCCAGTGCTCAGTCCATTGAGCCACACCAGCCAGGGCTGACCACTTTTATATTGGATTGTTTTTTCTTTCTTATTTTTCTGTTTTGAGAACTCTTTATGTATTCTGGAAAGAAGTCTCTTGTGAGGTTTGTCATTTATAAATATTTATAAATATAAAATTATCTATGGCTTATATTTTTCTTTTTCTTAGTAGTGTCTTTCACAGAGCAAAACCTTTTTATTTTGATAAAGTTCAATTTTTCCTTCTTTTGTGAGTCCATACTTTAGTGTAATATCTAGGAAATTTGCTTGATCCACTCTCTCAATAATTTCTCTACAATGTTTTCTTATAAAAGTATCATCATTTTAGATATTACATTTAGGTCCATGATTTGAGTAAATTTTTATATGTGGAGTAAGGTAAGGATCAAATTTCCCCCTTTTCCTTTTTATTTTTGCATATAAATATCCAATTGTTCTAACACCATTGCTGGAAAAGACTCTCTTGCCTCATTCAATTGCCTCTGTACCTTTGTCAAAAGTCCATTGTATATGTATGGATGGATATCCTCTGGAATCTCTATTTTGTTTCATTGATATATTTATCTTTTTTCCTCTAGATTTTGATCCAACAGGTATATTTTTTCCTTCCAGCTTTATCAAGATATTATTGACATGCAGAATATGTAAATTGAAGGTATACGTGTGATGGTTAGATACATGCATATATTGTAAAATGATTATGGGAAGAAGGTTAGTTAACACCTTCATCTCTTCATAAAATTACCTTTTGTATGTGTGTGTGGTGATAACATTTAGAATCTGTTCTCTTAATAATTTTCAAGTATTGCATCTTGGTTTCAGAGTTGCCAAGCAAAGCACAATGCAGTTAACTACTGGATAGAACAATGTTTTACTCACATAGAGAAGAGACAGCATTGGTCCCCATGGGCAGTGGATCTATTATTCCACAGTGCATGGAAATTGGCCTACCTGCACCCCTCTCGGGATGTAATGAAAGAACTTCATCTCCTTGCTGTGGAACAGATGTAACAGTGGTGTTGGTCACCTGCCAAATAATGCACGTACTTTAAACAGAACAGAAGAGAACTCCCTGAGCGTGAAACAGGGAAAGATATTCCTACACAAAATGATAAGCCCAGTTCTTTATTTGTTGGTCATGAATTATTCCAGGCCAAAGGCCCTTTCTTATGTGACCCAGTGGGTGTTAAAAGACTATATGTATGAGGGTGACATTCTGGTTTGTTGAGAGTTTGTAATAGAAATAGATATTAGGTTTTTCTCCCCCCCCCACAGTGTCTATTGGGATTGTCATATGGTTTTCCTCTTTAATTTGTTAATAAGACTGGTTATATTGATTTATTTTCAAATATATTTTTAAATATAGAATAACCTCTACTTGACCATGTTGCATTATCCTTTTTTGTATATTATTGGATTCAATATGCTAAAATTCTGTTCAGAATTTTTAAATCTGTGTTTGCGAGGGATATTGGTTTATAATTTTGTAATATCTTTACTTGTTTTGGTATGAGAATTATGCTGGTTTCATAAAGTGAAATGAGAAAATATTTCTTGTTGTCCAATTTTCTAAAAGATTTGGGTAGAGTGGTGTTATTTATTCCTTACTATTTCATAGGATCCCCAGTAATGCCGTTTAGGTCTGGAGTGTTACTTGGTTGTTGTTGTCTAAAGGTCTCTTAACTATAAGTTCAATTCCTTAAACAGATAAAGAGCTATCCAGATCATGTTTTTTCTTGAGTAACCTTTGACAGAGTTTGTCTTTTAAGGAATCTATTCACTTCATCTAAAGTCATCAAATTTGTTTGTATACTATTCATAAAATTACCTTTTATCCTTTTAATAGGTGTAAAATCTTTAGTGATGTCACCTCTCTCATTCCTGATACTACTAACTTGTATTTTCTCTCCTTTTCTCTTGATTTAGTCTGATTAGAGGTTTATCACTTTTATTAATTTCACAGGACAATCTTTTGTTTTTATTGATTTTCTCTGTTGCTTTTGTGATTTATTTTTTTCATTTTTGTACTCTGATCTTTATTACTTCCTTCCCTCTTGTTGAATTAATATACGCATCATCTTTAGTTTCTTTTAAGATGAATTATAAAATAAAAAATTTAAGAATTTTACTTAATTTTTTTTACTTAGAATATCTGTGTTTTCTAACACAGACATTTAGTGCCATAAATTTTCCTTGAAGTACTGTTCAGTGCTATTGCTCAAACTTTTATATGTTGTTTTCATTTTCATTTAGTTCAAAATATTTTAAATCTACTTTTGATTTATTTAATTAATAGGTTCTTTTTTATTTTACTGTTAATCTAACTATGTTCTATATTTTAAATGGTATTCTTTTCACCAGCTTATAGTTAGATCTTGCTTTTTTAATTCAACCTGAAAGTGTCTCTCTTAAATGTTGTGTTTATGTCATTTACATTTAATGTAATTATTAATATACTTGGATTAAAATCTACCATCTTGCTGTTTCCTGTTTATACCATTCTTTCTTTTTTCATTTACTCTGTATTTGTGTGTTCTCATTGGGCCATTTTTATTTGACTTATTATTTTTAGCTCTTTTTTTAAAAAGCTTAGTTGTTATCCTAGGCTTTACCATGTGTTTAAATAATCAGAAACCACTTTCAAATGACATTATACAATTTCGCATGTAGTATAGAGATCTTACAATAGTACATTTCCAATTTCTACTTCTCATCCTTTGCACTTTTGTTGGCAGATATCTTCCTCTTATATATGCTATAAACACACAATACATTACTACTATTTTAGTTTAGATGTTTATCTTTAAAGATAGTAAAAGCAAGAAAATAAAAATTTTATTTTTATCTTCATTCCTTTCCCAAGTCTCTCATTTATTTGTGTAAACTCACATTTCTGTGTGGCGTAGTATTTCTGCCTGAAGAACATTTTTTAGCAATGCAGTTTTCCTTGAAATGATATTCTAAATTGTCTCTTTGACAAAGTTTTTATTTCTTCTCCATTTTTTGAAAGATATATTTCTTTTGGTATATAATTCTGGGATTGCAATATTTTTTTCCTAGCTCTTTAAGATTGTTACTCTGTTTTTTCTTGGCGTTCACTGTTTTCAATAAGAAGTATGCTGTAATTCTTTATTTCTCTGTATATAATGTGTTATGTAATAGTGTCTCTTTCTGTCTACTTTCAAGATTTCCTCTGACTTTTGTTTTCACCAGTTTGAGCATAATATTCCTGTGTGTGTGTGTCTTTGTGGTATTGGTCCTTTTTGTGTGTTCTTTGAGCTTTTTGAATTGTGGTTTGTTGTATGTCATTGATATTGGAAATTTCTAGTTTATTTATTTATTTAAAAATAATTCTTCCACCTTCCCTTTTCATTTTTCTGAAATTCCAGTAATATGAATATTAGAAAGTGTTGATATTATCTCAGTGCTTTTGGATGTTCTATTTTATATTTATTTTTAACTTTTTTTTCTCCTTGTATTTCATTTCAGGTGACTTGTATTGACATATATTCCAAGTCACTAATTCTTTTCTCAAATGATTTTAATCTAGAAATGAGCCCATCATAGAAATTTTTCATTCTTCCCCCTGTTTTTTTGTTTGTTTCTTGCATTTCCGCTTGATTATATCTTATGATTTTTATCTTCCTGTGGAATTATCCATTTTTATCATGCATGTTTTCCACCTCTTCCATTAAAACTTTTAAAATATAAATTATAGTTGCTTTAAAATTTAACACAATTGGGTATATTTTTAGTATCTGTGGCATACATAAGTCTAATTTTATTTAGTGCCTCTTTACATGTGTAGGTTTTCCTTGCTTCTTCGTACACGTCATTACTGTTCTGGTTAAAGCTTTATGCACAACAGTAGAGACTGAGGTAAAAAGTTTTTATGCTTGGAAATGAGTATGCCTTTCTTTCTGGTATGTCTCTAGTGTGGGGATAACAACCGATGTATTCAGGAGTTGAGCTGGGACAGAGTTTGTTGTTGCCGTAGGTACATTAAGATAACTACAGTTTCAAATTCTTTTTGAAATATTTCGTGTTTAGGGTTAGGGCTCATTTACCAGAGGGATTTTCCCCAAGTGCACTCAACTCTCAGCTTTGGGTTCTCCCTATGAGCTTTGCCTCACATAGGTTCTTTTCCAATTTCTTGTCTTTCTCTTATCTCTCTTCCAGCAACATTCCAGTGTTGCTTATAATTAAATACTTGTTTTTCTGATGGTAGTAGATAAGGGAGAGATTCTCTGCTGTTCTAAATGAAGCCTTAGTCTTGGGCAGGTATTGTGCCCCTGGTCTCTGGAATGCATCTTCTTAGTCTTCTTGCTAGGCATTTCTGTCCTTTTCCCATGGACACATTTTTCCCCTTATTTTCTTGCCCAGATAGAATTGGTTTTCCCACTGCCCTAGGGGCAACAGTGTTTCTCCTCCCTCCCTACCCAGAGATTTTTGTTCCTAGTGGTGACGGGAAGATAGGGAAGAAGATCTGAGTAGGGCTTTCTGTTCTTCCCACAGTGGTTTGACCTCCTTTTTCAGGCCTGCGTGCTCTTGGATGACCTCTTGGGAATCAACAACCTTTCTTCCTTCCTTTTACCTTTCCTTTCTGTTCCCTTCCCCTCCCTTCCACTCCTTTCTCTCTCTCTTTACCTTCCTCCTTCCCTCTCTTCTCCTCCCTTCCTCCCTCTTTGTCTCCCTTTCTCTTTCTCTCCCTCCCACCCTCTGTCTCTCTCCCCCCACCTCTTTCTCTCTTTCTTTTCTGTAACCATTTGGTGAGGTTCATAGAGAAGTACATACAAGTATTTGTGAACTCATTCTGTATCTTTAGTTCCCAGGAGCTCCACACTTTCTCCAGTTCACACTTGACCTCTACAAATTTGCTAACAATTCCAATTGATTTCTTCTACCTATACTCTGGCAACATATTTGCACCTGGTAAAAAAAAAAAGTGCTCATGCTCTGTTTTATTTTTGTTTAAATCTTCTTAGAGTTTGAGCTACTTGGTTGCCTTGTGACCTCAACTCTCTGGTGGGTACAAAGAAGTTAAAAAGTTGCAGTTTTTCTGCTTTTATTCTGGCTGCCATTGTGAGAAGATGGGAGTGACACTCTTTCCAGCTCTATAATCCAGGAAGAAGTGCAAGTGTGTGCTAATTACAGTTTACATGTGCTTACAACTGAATACTTGCATTTCAATCTAACTTAATTTCAGAGTCCCTTTTCCGGATGGCTACTTAATAAGATAATTAATAAGCTATGCATCCCACAGCATTCAAGCCAATAAGGAATTTCTCCTTTCCCTGTTCAGTCATTACCTCTCAATTTTCTTCATGAAAATTTATCATTGTTATACAATCACAAGTGGAAACATAAAATTCAGTTTTGCAGAGGTGTTTTTGGTGAGACAATTTGATCTCTGTGTATATTGAATGCGCTCTGGTTTATTGGCAAAACAATGAACAAATTCCATTTGAAATCCAGACCGTTTTCTAACTCACTCCAGGGCAGTTCTATAAGCCATTTCTTCAATATATTTCAGGTATCATGATCCTTAATGCAGAGAAACCAACTGATGGTTTGATCTATTATTTCCCGGCAGAGCAGCTGTCTCTGATCATTTAGAGTGGCCTTTTCTGCACTGTAGGTGATTCAAGTGCTGAGCTAAGTGAAGTGACTACTAATTTTCCAATTTTATACTCACTTTAGGCTGTGCAGGTATTTTAAGGCCTGTAAGATCCAGTTACCCACTCATTTCACAGTGTACAACCCAGTCTCTACTTTAGTTGTGATTCAGTTTAGAACTGGGGAAAATATAGTTGTTGCAACATGATCATTTTTTCAAATGAAACTTTTTAGCTGATTTAGAAAGCCCTAGATTACAAATCTGTTTGAAAACATATTATTGATATAGGAAATTTTCACCCTCTTGTGTTTGAAAGTGCTTTAAGCTGAATGACTGCTAGATCTGAGAGAAGAAACCCAGAATGTCTCAATTCATTTCCATAGGAACAAAAATATTTTGTCTAGTAAAACTGATAGAGGCTGCTGTTAAAATTCACATATCCTGAATTCTGGCCTTTATTTCTAAACTAGCTTGTGAAACTTGGGAACGCCACTTGTCTTCCTTGAAGCCCAGTTTTCCTGAATGAAAATACTATTACTTGCTCTTTCTGCTTTCGAAGATCAGAATATCAAGTTAGGACCGGGTTAAGTATTAATAAAACCTTCATCAAGTGATAGCCAAGGAATAGAAGCCGAATAAATATTGGGTGGCTAATTTACAACTTTATTAGAAGATAGCACGTAATATATTCCAGTATGCCTTTTCTTACCCTTCCCAGTTAGATTCCACTACTACATATTATAAAATTATCATAATATGTATTAATTATCTACCTCTGTATTTCCTTCTTGACAGTTGGCCCTTCGAGAGCAATGTCATTATTTCTGTAGTCATCAGGCATAACGTAGAACCTAGAGCTGTTATTACTATAACAGTAACACCAAGTACTTACTGAGTATTACATACCAGGAGTAACCTCAGTAATTTAAGTACATTTTCTTATATAATGCTTTCAGCTACTTGGGGAAGTAGTTTAAACTCTTAGGGCACAAAGTTTTAGAGGTGAAGATCTGTGAAATAGCCCCTCATGGCTCTGGCAAACGTTGCTAATGAATAATCATTGTGAAATACCTCCAGAGTACTCTTCATAACAAAGATCTGCTCTCTAGGCAAAAGACTGCCAGAATGTTATCCCAGCTGGAGGAAGGGAGGTTCTTCAATTCCAGGCCCCTCCAGCGTTTCTGTCTCACCTAATGGAAGAAAATAATCAGCACAGTTTAAGGCTTCAGAGAATAGATTGTGAATGCTGCAGCCGGGGAAGGGCATAAGGGGCTGGCACTGGAGGAATGCATGTGAATCATAGCCCAGAGATACAGAGCCACTGAAACACTTAGATTTAATTAGAAGGTTGTAGAATGCTCACCTCCCCCACACTTTGCCAGCATCCTAACAGGCTATGGTATAAACAATGGATTGTAGCTGGAAGAGCTGCAAGATGCGGACTTCTCTGAGGAGTACTTAGGAAAGCCTACAGTCAAGAGCAGACCCAAAAGAGGACACAAGAGAAATCTGAAGCTTCTGGCAAACATTAAACCCAATTTAACTCCTAACCAGGTTCATTTCAATTCTCGCAGTAAAGGCCTATTTATTTCAGTTCCTATATCCCAGTATAATATGAGTAGCTTTCAACAGCAAATTAGAAGTCATGCCAAAGGCAAGAAAAAAAACATGGCATGAAAGGCAAAGCAAGTCATCACAGCCAGACTCAGGTATTAAAATGATCAGACTGGTTGTTTACATTATAATAAATGTGCTAAGGGTTCTAATTAAAAAAAAGGAGACAACATATAAGAACAGATGACTAATGTAAGTGAAGAATAAAAAAGAATGGTAGAAATAAAAACTATTGTAACAAAAAATAAAGAAAGCCTTTTATGTACATACCAGGAGACTAGACATGGCTGGGAAAACAACCGATGAGTTTGAAGGTAGAGCAATAGAACTTTCCCAAACTTAATGGCAAAAGGAAAATAGAATGAAAACAAAACAAAACAGAACATTAAAGAATTTGGGGACAATATCAGTAGGTCACATATGTACAATTGGAAATAGAAGAAAGGGAGAATAGAGGAGAAGAAATATTTGAAGAAATAATAGCTGGGAAATTCCCAAAATTAAACCACAGATCCAAGAAATTCAGAGTGCACCAAGCAGGATAAATACCAAACCAAGTCAAACATACCTAGGTATATCACATTCAAATTGCAGAAAATCAAAGACAAGAGGAAAATCTTGAAAGAAGTCAGAGGGGAAAATATATCTTACCTATAAAGGAACAAGAATACAAATGAAAGCCAACTTTTAATCAAAACCATGCAAGTAAGAAAAGAAAGGAATGAAATATTTAAAGTGTCAAAAAAGAACAACTACCAACCTAGATTTTAACATTCAGTGAAATTATTTTTTAGAAGTAAAGGGGAAATAAAGACATTCTCAGACAAAGAAAAACTGAGGGAATTTATCATCAATAGACATTTTCTGTCAGAAAGGTTAAAAGAAATTCTTCAGGCATAAGAAATATGATATAGGTCAGAAACATGGATCTAATAAAGGAGTGTAGGGCATCAAAGAAGTAATGGTTGAAGGTAAAACAAAATCATTTATTGTATTCATTCTTAAGATAAAAGATAACTGTTTAAAGCAACTACAATAATAGTTTATCAGTGATTACGAGATATGGAGAAGTGAAATCAGTGTCAGAAATGTCATAAGAGATCAAAAGGAAAAATTGGGAATATTTTGTTATAAGGTACTTATACTACATGTAAAGCAGTACAATGTTATTTGAAAGTGGGCACATACTAGTTTATATATATTGTAAACTCTAGGTCAATGACTAAAACATTTTTTAAAAGTATACTTGATAGGCTAAGAGAGGAGATAAAGGAGAAACATAAACTGTGCAATTTGCAACAGAGAAGGCAGGAAAGGAGGGAAAGAAACAAAGAACAAATGTAAAACAGTAACAAACATGGTAGATATCAATCCAACTATATCAATAATCACTTTAAATGTGAATGGTACAAATATACCAATTAAAAGACATGGTCAGTCCTGACTGGTATACCTTAGTGCATTGGGCATTGTCCTGTAGTCCAAAAAAATTGAAGGTTCAATTCCCAGTCAGGGCACATGTCAGGGTTGTGGGCCAGATCCCCAGTTGGGGGTGTGCAAAATGCAACTGATTGATGTTTCTCTCACACATGTTTCTCTTCCTGTCTTCTTCCCTTCCTTTCTCCCTAAATATAAATAAAATATTTTTAAAAAATATACACTATCAACATGGTTGAAAAACAAGACCCAACTCTATGTTTTCTACAAAAATTCCACTTTATATATAAAGAGGAAAAAGGACTTATGCGCTTGGACAACAGTTTGGTGATTACTAGGGGGAGGCAGGTATAAGGGGACTAAATGATAATGAAAAAATACAATAAAAAAAGAAAAAATAAATATAAACACACAGGTTAAAAGTAAAGGGATGAATAAAAATACACCATGACAACAAAAAGCAAAGGAAAGTTGTGGTAGCTATATTAGTTTCAGATAAACAAGATTTTAGAGTAGGAAAGAGGGTTATCTGCATAAAGAGGGTTATGACATAAACATAAAAGGGTAAATTCTCCAAGAAGATAAAACAACCCTCGATATCTATGTATTTAACAAAAGAGCATCAAAATATCACAGGCAAATACCGATAGCACTGAAAGGAGAAAAAGACAAATCCACTGTTATAATTAGAAATTTAAATATCTCTCAGTTACTAATTGATAGATCAAGCAGACGGATAACAAATATATAAATTAGCTGAACTTCAATATCAATCAACCTGACCTAAGTAGCATTAATATTCCACCTAACAATAAAATAACACAAATTCTTATCTAGCATACATGGTACATTCACCAAGATATAACACATTTTGAGCCATAAAATATACCATATATACCATGATAACTTTAAAAAGTAAGTATCATGCAAAATATGTTCTCAGATCATATAGAATTTTTTTGAAGAGGAATTCTTTTTTTGTTTTAAAGAGTATGTATTTTTTTTTGTTTTTTAAATTTATTTTATTTTTATTTTAAAGATTTTATTTATTTATGTTTTAGAGAAGGGAAGGGAGGGGGAAAGAGAGGGAGAGAAACATCAGAGTGTGGTTGCCTCTCATGCACCCCCCACTGGGGACCTGGCCCACAACCTGGGCATGTGCTCTGACTGGGAATCGAACTGGCCACCCTGTGATTTTCAGGCTGGCACTCAATCCACTGAGCCACACCAGTCAGGGCTCAGATCACATAGAATTAAACTAGAAATCAATAACATAAAGAAAGCTGAACCTCCCCCCCAAATCTCTGAAAATTAAATAAAATACTTCTAAGGATACACGGGTTAAAGAAGATGTCTCAAAAGAGATTCCAAAATATTTTCCATTAAATGTAAGTGAATATACAACTTATCAGTATTTATGGGATGCCATGAAAGCAGGTTCAGGGGGAAATTTATGGCATTAAATAGAAGTGTTAAAAGAAAAATGTAAAATCAATAACCTAAGCTTTTACCTTAGGGAAATAGAAAAAGACACAAGTGTCAAACCTAAGTCAGGAGTAGGAGTTGTGAGAATGTGAGGCACAGTAAAATCATGAGAATGGAAAAGATGCCTTTGGAGAGAGGGAGTGCAGTGAGGAAATAGGTGGAGGGATGGCAGGCCCCTGGGGAGAAGCAACATTCAAGGAAGGGGCAGATTAAAAAGAGTCTGTGAGGAAGACCGAATAAATGGTCAGAGAGATTGAAGGAAAGGCAGGAGTGGATGGAGGTTATGGAAGTCAAGGGAAGAGGGAATTTTGAGAATAAGGTGGCTACCAATAATAAAAATTCAGGGCAGGGTAGGAGGAAGGCTAATAAGATTGGAACTGAAAAGTGTCAGCTGGATTTGGATACTGTGTCTTTGGTAACCTCAGGAAGGGCAGACTCACAGAAGTGAGGAGGACAATGAGGAAGTGATTTATGACCTTTGCCGGGGAGCCTTCAGTTGTGAGGAGGCAGAACCCGAGTCTAGTGAGGAGAATAGGCATTAAAGAAATGATGGCAATAAGTGAAGACACGTTTAAGAAGTCTTCTGTTACTGGAAGAAGAGAAAAAAGCAGCTTAAGTGATGCACTGGGTCGAAGGTTGGCTTTGTTTTTTAAGAAGTACAAGAGAATGTGGGCAGTTTTAAAAATTGAGGAAAAGGATAATAGCTGACAGGAAGATGCTGAAGATACAGAAAGGGAAGGGGTAATTAATTGATGTAAGGAGGTTTCAGCAAACAGAGAGCAAGGCAGAGCGGTAAAGAATCCTGGAATAGAAGCTGATTTTGTGCAGGGACAGGACCACCTCATCCTCTGAACCTGGAGGGCAGTAAGGACAAACAGAGGTCAGCTTTTGTCTAGGGGCAGGGCACTGGGACAATTCAAGCCTATTATCCTGATTCATCTCTGCTTGTCAAAGCAGAGATGCCAAAGAAATTGTGAAGTCAGAGGTCATCATTTGATGAGGAAGAATACAGAAATGTTGGGTTAAGATTCCTGAATAACATGGTGTAGCTTTTGAAAAAAGATACCAAGGAATGAAAATGAAATTTGCCAAACGGGACAAAAGAGATTTGAGTGGGTGACTAAAATTATAAATCTCGAATCTGTCTTGGCATTGACTCAAGTGATGCTATGGTATTTTCTAGGGCAGCCGGGTGGATGAATATGGGTACACAGCAGGTGCGTTATAGGATTGACCTCTGGCAGTGAATTCGTAGGGCCAGTGCAGTGGAACGAGAGGAGATAAGGAGGTTGTGAGAGAATTTTTCAGGGAATTACCTATGGTGCTTAGAGTAGAGATGAAAACCACTAGAGTTGATGAGGTAAAGAAACTATAAGGGCTTGGATGAATAGACCACGTGGTTGCTACAATTGCCTATGCAGCGATTTCCAACCTTTTTCATCTTGTGGCACACATAAACAAATTATTAGAATTCTGCAGCACATCAAAAATGTATTTTTTACCAATATGACAAAAATAGGTATAATTTTGATTTATTTACACTGGATAGCTAGCATTGTGTTGGCTATGGTCATTTTTTAACTTGACAATCTAAGAGAAAAGAGGTCAGTGGCCCTGACTAAACAGTCAGGTATTGCATGTTTTAAAAATTCTTGCAGCACACTGGTTGAAAATCACTGGCCTAGGATAATGCCAGAAGTTGGCAAAGAATTATATTTATGTGGGTGAGAGCTAGCATGGTTTAATTCCATAGGTATTTTATTAACATTTGTCCAACGTTCTCAAATCCCACTTAAATGCAGTAAATAAATCTGTATTCCCCTGCTCTAAAACAGTAATGTAACATAGAATACTGAGCTTTAAGAAACAATTCCTAGAGTTTTTGAAGGAAGTAAAGGAGAAAGAGAACACAAGTTAAGCATGTGTGTGGTAGATGGATGTCTAGGATAAGAGTAATAAAGTCTGAATTCTGTGATCTGGTTATTAAAATCCTGCCGGGTGCTGAGTGACACTGTAGGGATGTGCTTCTATGATTTGTAAAACGAGGCAATCAAGCACAGAAATATCTTAGATCTTTCTAAATTTGAAATTCTATTACTCTTCTATGTCAAAGAGATTATTGTGTTTGTTTTTAAATATTGAAAATGACTGTATTTAGTTAGTTTGGCTACCTCCATGAGCAGAGAAAATACCAGGATATGGACAAAACAGCATTACAATTGCACAAATCTAGATCAGCTTTCAACTTCAGTCTAGACTTGCACTTTTTTTTTTCATCTCTAAGTTCTTTGTGTTTAGGTAGAAAAACCAAATGTTTCGAACAATGCTAGGACTTTCTGAACAAGAGATGGCTAAAGATTTAGCACTGATTTGTAGTTGGTTACCTTGTATCCAAATTCAGATGTTTGAGACAGAAAACTGCTCTGGCCAGCTTTGTTTTCACTCAACAGGAAGCTGGGGTCTGAAAGCTCTCTGAGATAGAGTGAGAACTGATATTTTAATTTTTTTCATTCTACCCACCATTTTCTCTGGGTAAATTTATTCCACAAGGCTACATTTCTGCTCATGCTGTTTGCACCAGATCCAGTTTCAATTATGGGTGGTGCATACACTGTAAAGCAGAGCTTCTGTCCTTCACGTAACGCTCCATGAATGAGAGCTTGAAATTGACAGTTCTCCAGTTTTATATCAGAAATGTCATCACTCTCTCACCTTTTTCATTCAAGACTATAATCTTTCAAGTAAAGAAGCAAACTGGTTCTAATATTGAGACTTGTGACATTTGACTGGTCACTCATTTTGTCACTCATTTCTAGGCCAAATTGCTTCCTTACCCTCTGTACCTTAGCCAGGCTGGAGCTGTTTTTGGTACTTTTTTAAAAAAGATTTTATTTATTTTTAGAGACATGAGAAAAGAAGGAGAAAGAGAGGGACAAAAACATCATTTTGTGGTTGGTTCTCACCTTCCCCACCAATGGGAACGTGGCCTGCAACCCAGGCATGTGACCTAGACTGGGAATCGAAGCAGCAACCCTTTGGTTCCCAGGCCCGCACTCAGTCCACTGAGCTACACCAGCCAGGGCTACCAGGCTGTTGTTTTTTTTTATCATGCCAAAGGATCTTATTCTTGAGTCCATATGTACTAACCTTCTGGGTAAATTCTTTATATAGTATTTAATCAGCAGCCTTTTATAAAGTGAAAGTAAATTACAGATCACTTATCTGGGGCAATAATCTGCCACTTTTTCAGGTGAAACCAATTATAGTTCCTGAAAATGATCATTGGTCAAATGGGTCCATATAGGGTACACTTAATTTTATCACTTATTTTTCAGTTGTTCCTTCTATTACAAGTATGAATAGTGTTTCTAGAGTGGTGTATACAATTTTCTTTCTTCAGATAACTTGATAGTAGTCTGAAAAGCATTCATTTGTTAAGAGTCAGTCAGGAAATAGTGCCTCCCAACTTCTATCTGCCCAGAAAGCACTTGGTAATTACATTCTTGGGAAAATCTTTAAATCCTCCATTTAACAGGTTGCTGGGACAATGCACTGGCAGTTTAATAGTGTTGCAGAG
>PVKM010004314.1:0-52730 GCA_004027735.1 Carollia perspicillata
AGAGCCTCCTGTAGTACTGCTGTCAAACTCATGTCAGTTCCTGCACTAATTTATAATGCTACCGATTTCCAGATACATCTTCAAGAATCCATTTTATAATTGCAAACCAAAATGGAAATGATTTCGATGATATATGACAAAAATGTAGAAAAGTGGACAGCAAAAAAGTAACACTGAAATGACAAGTTCACTCACGCAGAGCAAATGGACAAGTGATTTGCTAGGCATCGTGTCCTGCCCCTCGATGCCACTGTCTGCGGCTCCCATTGCAGACACTGCAACAATTGCTTATGGACTGTAATGTAAGACTCAGCACAATTATCCCCTTTGAACTGCCATCCAAAAATAGCACATGTAAATATGTTGGCCCTGTCAACGTCTCATGGAGCAGCAGAATGCTCAGCTCAACACTGCTGTGAGGCAAGAAATATTCTCTGTAATTGCGACCACTAAAATGGTTCCTTTTTCACAAAGCTAAAAGAAGAACAGCAATGATTATAATAAACAGCAATATTATAATAACATATTGTGTTGTATCATCGCAAATTATTCCTAGCATTAACGAAAATGTCAGTCAAGAACTGGGAGTCCTGCTTCCACTCTTTCTAGGCCAAATTCTGCTTTATCCATTTTTATCTTTTATCAGCCACTCCTCAGACAAATGACCTTGGAATGTCAAATGGCCGTTTTAAGCAGGGAAGGGATGTGGGATCCAGGAAAAGATAGCTAAGGCTTTTAGAAACACATGTCTCAGTAGAAGTGTTTTTAGCTTAGGAAAGAATCAGTTCTTGTTTATGATGCAACTCTGAAACACGATACTTATTTCGTCTTCATACTGTTTATTGGCAGTTGAACATCTACTCAAACGTAGCATGGTTACAAATGATAAAAGTACCTGGAGCTGGTGCTGTAAGCTGGCATCTCCTTGTGGTTAGTGGCCCGGCCACCGATTCTCTATCACTGAATATAACCACCCTTGCCGCCTTTCAGGGACAAATACCTCAATTTGCTTATGTTTTCTTAATGAGTTCCCAGGTTGCCCCAGCAAGAGGCTGAAATTATGGGTATAATTCAGTATGGATCTGTATTTGTTTGGTAATACGGAATCCAAGAGATTATTGAATAATTAAGGATTCTTTGGCGGCCAACCTGACATGTCTACCTTAGTTTAGGCCTTTTTATCAGAGAAGAGGAAAAAATGCCTTGAAAACTTCCAATGTCACTGACTTTATAAACCCAAAACAAAAACTAGTGAATTGTTCATGGATAGAGAAAATCCTCCTCTCACAGATGAAGGAACTGCCCAATAATAGTTCTTTCAGAAACTATTTAAAATCTTTAGCCACAGAGGATTTAACCAAAAACTATTTGGCCAGTAGTTACAAAGTCGCTTCGTAGTTTGGCCATTTCTGAATTAATGATATCATCTTCACCTTGGGGTGGGGAGAAAGTTGACTGGTGGTAGGGAGGTAAAGTTTTGATTTCAATGCCAGTCATAATATTTGGATACTGACTTCAGGGGAATTTTTGCAAAGTTCAATGTCATTTAATATCCTCTTCTTGCTTAATCTTAAAAGGTGCTTTATGAACTAAGAATATAAGTTAGCACTCTGGGTTTTCCAAAATAATCAAACTGGTCAGAGGATCTCTGTCCACAGACTTACTGTAATAATGGGAGATTCGAGAGACACAGTGTGAGGACTTGTGTGCTGGGGCTGGAGTTTGCACACCTTCTGATGATCACTAATGTGCATTTCTGTCCTTGAACACAGTTGACCAAATGACATTTCCATCCTTAACGTAAGTTGTACCCCAAGTCTGTAGGTAATCTTTAGTACTGGGAGAGATAACCATTTTCTGGTGAGAAACTGGCATTGCAGTGGTATCTTCTGGTGGGATGCAGCTGGTACTAACCACTCTAGTGCCACCAGTGGATAGAAGGGTTACCTGCAGCTAAACTTGGAATGTTAACTGGCCTGTATCAAAATCACAATTTAGGGTAAACGTTTCCTCTGCTCACGTTCCCCCGCCCCCGAACTGCTAAGACAGATACAAACTTTGATGTGATCTCAGTTGCTCTGTTTTCCCTTCATTCAGGAGGGCACAGTGTAGGTGAGCCAAAGGAATTCATCAGGACATGCCCCAATCAGCAAACAGAGCAAAATAAAAAATGGGCTTGGAGATTAAAAAAAAAACACCTGTGTGTCCTGATTATATAACTTACTTTCTTCACATTCTTAAGACTCTAAAATTTAGTACAGCAGCCTAAATCTTATTTCCCAAAATATGTCCCCGTACTTCCTCAACAATGTCACACATCAGTGTGTGTGTCCTACCTCCCGTCTTTGCTCAGAGGAACTCCCCCCAGATGTCCCTGTGGCTAACTTCCGACCTCCGCAAGTCAATGCACAAATAGCCTCTTCTCAGTGGAGCCTCTACGAAAACCCACTTACGGCTGCAAGCCACCTTCCTTCATGCCCAACACTTTTTTTCAGAAAACTTAACATCTTTTAACAAACTATATAACTTTTATATAATTATATAACATAGAGGGTGGGGCAAGAGGAGGTTAACAGTTGTGAGTATACAAAACAGACTTTATTCTTGTATTTTTTTGTTAATTTTTGTATTATTTTCCATATGAACAACTGTAAACCTACTTTTGCCCCAATCTGTATATACTATGTAACTGTTCTTTATTACATATGTTGTTTATTATTCCCATCCCTGGAACATAATCTCCATAAGGACAGAGGTTTTTATCTATTTCATTTCCTGATGGTCATAGTAAGTACTAATGCTCAAAGAACCACTCCAATAATGGATTTAAAGTGTATTTAGCAATAAAAGTGATTGCTTATTTACATATCAAAATTACTATCGCTTAGTACATTTCTGCTAAAAAACGATTCTCCACGTTAGAAGGTGAAGGAAAGAACATGCTATACACAGACCACACAGACTGCGGACATCCCGCTTTCCTTTGTTTAACCTACTCATCTGACGTGACCTTTGTTGGGGACACAATCAATCTCTATTGCAGGGAAGGAGGTAGAGGACGGATTTCGTAGCTGGAAGTTTGATAGGAGAAATGAGTTATTTCCAATTTTGTTAGATGTCTTAATAAATTAATCACAGCATAAAAGTCTCCCTCCTAAAGACCCAACTTGGTTGCTGTTGAATTAGAATGCATTCTTTCAGCTAGAGAGGCCACTGATCTTATTTTTTACCCATCGCATCGTTATCTCCCCCTGCAGCTTGTGGATGTGTGTTCCAGAACAAGGAGCCGGAGGAACTCAGGAACTCGGAAATGTCAGCCTCTCTTGTTAAAGACAATTAATTCTGTGGAATATTCCACATTTCTGGTCTGTAAACCACTCAGAAAATACATAACCCACTTTTATAAGCCCCAAGTAGTGACCCCATGATGCTTTTTAGATGGACTTTCCCACCTAAAATTATGTAAAATGTAGGTGGATTTCAATTCTGCTCCAGATTCACAATTTAGACTGTGATATGTTATCGGCTTTTGTTACTAGCAACGTTTGTGTTAGGACTGCAGTTTAAGCTCATATTTGTTGCAAAAGCAAAAGATAAGAACAATTAATATGCTTAACTTCAAATAGTATTTAAGCAATAGACTTTGCTGTTGGAGGAAAAACAGACTTAAAAAAAAGGACAGTGGGGGAAGAGTCTTTTCTTTAAAAAGAAAAAAAATCTGAAGATAGAGGGGAAAAATAACAAAATAAGATGGATAGAATGGTTCTTTGATGAAGATCCTACTTAAATTCCCAATTCAAATAGACAGGGATTTGAATGTAAAAAATGGTTCTTTAGGCGTATGGGCACCAGTTACCTATAGAAAAAGATTTTTAGGACTCTAGAATTAAATACAAAATAACTAACTTTTTAGGGGAAGGTTTACTCTAAATATATCCTCATTCTTATTATTCAATAGAATGCATGCTTTAAAGACTGAAGGGTCTGAAGCTGGATTGCGCTCCTTGCTCAGGACACCCTCACAAATGGAAGCACTAACAGAAATGGCCACGACGCAAGTGCCTCCTGAACTCAGATAAACAGAATGACAGGTGAAGCAGCAAGTGCGTGGCAAAGTGGAGTGATGGGGCTGTAAGTACCTGGATAATATGTTGAAAGGAAACTGTTTCATCACTACTGTGAATAGTGCCTTGGCATTGTGATTCAGCTTATCTGCTGCCAGTTTTTCAACCTCTCTTTATAATTATAGGGGTAAAAAAAGATGAAAAAAAGTTTCCTCTTTTAGAGTAAAAGATCTACCTACCTCCAGAAGAAATTCCAGTGTCCTCCACAGCATGCAGGCATATCTAGCAACCTGGAGCACGACAGCTTTCCAGCTTCAGCAATTTTGAGACTGTTTTCTACCACATACATCGGTTTGCATATGTTCATATTTACAAAAACAAGTTATGCTTATTTGAACATTTAAAATGTTTATTTTCATGTTATATTGTCATTTGCATAACATCTTTATCAAAATACATTATTCATATTATTATTTCAAATCATAATGATGCTTTAATTTTTTTACCTCTTCTATATTGTTGAATCCTTTTGTAAAAGGACTGTTTGTCATTTATCATTAGATCTTGAAGCCAAGAACAATTCTGGATCACGGTATATAGAAAAATTTAAAACACTACTATTCAAATGCAAAATTTCAAGATCAGTACTATATTTTTTATAGTTGGTCTTGTCTTTTATGTCTTGGATTGGCTCTTGACAGTTCTCTTTGCCTACCCCCTACCCCCACTTTCTCTCCCCTCTTTTCTTATCTTCCTCATTCCTTCTCTTCATCTCTCTCTACCGCTGGGTCTTAACTGATTATAAATGTTTCCAATTTTAGGTGTCAAAATTGCAGACCCAAATTCTCCCTCTAAATAGAGAACTTCAACAGCTAGCCTTGGGAGACAGTATGTGAGCTCTCATCTAAGATCAAATCTCCAGTTTAGCCTCAGTAGTAGTAATGCTGATACTTCAGTCTCCCTGTGTCTACTTCTCCACTCACCCCACGTCAGACAGTGAAGAAAAGGTGTAATCAATTATCGACCCTAAATCCCAATATCTATGCACAGTGGTATGGGGTTGGGAGAAGTGCTGTTGAGGATGGCAGTTTCAAATAATGTTTTCTAGTACGTTAGCTTCCATTACCAAGACCAGTTGACCAATTCCTCTGCAAACTGTTCTTCCTTTCCTCTTGTCTTTTCCACCTTCCACTGATCATATAGAAGGGCATAAATATTCAGTTTGGGAGTGGGGAGAAGTTTAAGCCATCTGAGCAATGGGTACCAGAGAATCTGTTTAATGGGCAATAGGATGAATTCCTTAAATTAACAAACTTAATTATTCCCAAGCATTGGCCATTATTTTTTATATTGATTGTAAAATTTACCATGTGATACATAAAAATAATAGCCTATTGTTTTTCTTAATAATATGAAATACTCTCTAAATCAAATCTGGAGAATGATACCTATTTATGAGTAAAGCAGCTTAAAATGAATATATATGCGTATGTTTTTTCAAACTCTGACGGTCAATTTTTCAACTGCCTCATCTGTAGACTAGTGAGACAATAACCATGGTCTCCCATTAATTAGTCAAATGAATAAGTCACTCCTTCTGGATTACTAAATTTTCCCTTATCGTAAGGTATCATTTCAAAAACTGGCAGTGCAGAATCAGAGGACAATATGTACTTTGTTGGAACTGGGCATTACCATTCCTCTGGCTCCCCCCAAACTGCC
This sequence comes from Carollia perspicillata, assembly GCA_004027735.1. NCBI lineage: Eukaryota > Metazoa > Chordata > Mammalia > Chiroptera > Phyllostomidae > Carollia > Carollia perspicillata. The sequence continues at coordinate 5,787 of PVKM010004314.1, forward strand.
CACACTTGGCTTTCCTGAACGCTTCCCAGGCAGTGGAGACAGCATGAGTGTTTGGGGGCAACAGGCGGGAGTTCCCTCTCTCATTACAGATGTGCCTAAGATTTAGGTTGTTTTCAGGCCAACACCCAAATACTCTATGCTTTCTCTAGTAAGGTTTTAGGGGCTACCTTCATACATGGCACCACTTTCTGCGTCTTCTCTCCTTGAGACATAAACTACAAACTAGTGGCTCCTGGGTAAATTTAGCTAACAGAAAACATCATTAATTTTTTTAAATTGAGCCTTTTATTTTGAACTAATTATATGTAAACCTTCAGGCATAATAAATAAGAGAGAGAGATCCTATGTGCCCTTTAACCAGTTTCCCCCAATAATCACCTCTTACAAAACAACAGTAAAGTATCACAACCATGACATTGACTTTGCCAAAAATCCACAGAATTTATCCACAGACATGTTGTATTGCATAACTTTAACCCACATGGTGTTGTAAATCTGAATAGTATCCAATGTTTACAAATTAGAAGATTTTACATAACATGGACTGAAATCAAATGTCAAAACTGAGCCTGCATTGTACACATAGCGTTAGGCAGGAACCGAGGGGCGGAGTAGCATTTTTATCACACTGCGTGCCTTCTCTGTTCTGTGCCAATCCCCTGCTATTCCATGCTCTCTTTAAGAGCTCACCCAGTTGTGTATCATGATCCTGTGGCTGTCACTACTGTATAATCTGCTAGGGAAGTCCCTGATCTCTATCTTATTGAGTCTGTACCCCAGTGTCCTAAACCTAGTCAGTCACCCACTAGAGGGCACTCCATCCCCGCCTGTGTTTGGTGTTAGCTGGGAAGACTAAAGGTAGTACCATTAGACCTCTAAAAGGGGAGTAATTGGTGTCCTTAGAGAAGCAGGCCAAATATTTTTCAAATAAAATAATGTCATCGAATACGAGCAAATGAAATTATATAATGTCAAATGAGCAGTTTCTTATTTGCAGTCTTGACTTTTTCCTTGAGGTTCAAAGATTTATTTGACAACCTACTTGACATTTCTACTTGGAAATTTAACACCTCCGAACTTAGCACACTCAAAATAGCACATTCGTTACCTTCCTTTTAAACCTTCTTTACAGTCCTCATTTCAGTAACAAGCTCCACCACGTACCCACTCTTTCAAACCAAAGACCTGCACATATTTCTTAATTAATCTCTTTACCTCAAAGCACCACTAACTTTCTTCGTATGAAGCTTATTTATATATCTTATAAGCTGTGTCTCCAAAGGCTGCCCTTGGTCTACTAACCATCAGAGCTAACCCACAGATGATCTCCCACTCCGACTCCTGCAATGCTTCCTAACTAGTCCATGTGTTTCCATTTTGGGCCCCTGGAATCTATTCTATATAATACTCTCACCTCTAAAAGCATAAATCACAACATACAAGGCACTTCAAAATTTAGTCCCTGGCTACCTCTTTAGTACTTTATTTTTAAACAAAACATCAATTCTTTTTTTCCATCTCAGGCCTTTTAACTTCTCTTCTCTCTTTTTTCCTTATTCACAGAGCTCGCCACTCATCCTTTAGTTTTTAGTTTAAATTCCCCTGGGTTAGCTATCACCTCATGCTAACTAAAGTGGAGCCTTCCCCCCAACCGCCACCAGTGCTACTTCTTACCTTATGAACTATTACACTATTGTATATATCATAAGATATTATTATACTTATGTGTTTTTATATATACTTGTTATCTGCATCTTTCAGCTACAATATGAGTTCCATGGAGTCAGAGACTTGGTATGTCTACTCACTGCTGCGTTCCTCAAACCTAGGACACTGCCAAGGTTGTAGTCCATGCTTATTTAAAACCTGTGAATGGGTAGATTGATTATTATGGAAATTAAAAGATAAACCATAAGTGGTATTTGGATTTGGCCAAATATTATGAAAACCTAACATAACATCTTACAAGGTTTAATTACGTTTTAAAATCTAAAATATATCGGCATTGTAAACAATTGTACTGAGTAACTCACTAGAATTTCTAGTTTCAGTGATGACAGAGTAACAGAGATTTGCCTTCCCACCTTAAATAACTAAACAGTCAGAAAACACATAAAAATAATGATTTTCGGGCATTAGAGAAGAAGTAGTACCGGACAATGAATGACACTAGAGAAAGACAGTTAGAGAAGTGAGTGCTGAGACGACTCCAGCTCCCTGCCTGGAGAGCGTCTCCACAGCATAGTACAGGGAGGAGGACCCAGGTGGCCTGGCCACTGGTCTAAGTGGAGGAGAGTGTTCGGAAATTCCGAGAAATCAAAGAGGCTCCAGTTTGCAGTGCAGATCACTAAAGAGGAGACAGCTGCACAGAGACCCAGCAATCTGCAGATGGTCCCTCAATAGAGTTCAGCTAGATACTGGTAAACAAAAACATGTGAGAAAACTGCCTCGGGCTGGCAGAGTGGGGGGAACATGAGAAAGGAGCCATGGGCAAAATGCCTGAAGCTTATGCAAAGGCAAGAATAGTTCATGTTTCTACTAGTAAGAGTGGAAAAAAGTATTCAAAAGACATTTACTCCTAATAAGGACAATTTAGCCCTAATGGCTGCTCTGGTTCTATGTAGCAAAGCAAAAAAAAAATGATCAGACTCTTTTCAAATAACTATGTCCTGGAATGAAGTCTATTTCAGGGATACAAAATATGAAGGACTTAACAATAAAAATCCCACAATGTCTGGCATCTAATAAAATTAGCAAACATGCAAAGAAGCAGGAAAACTTTTAATAGGAGGGGAACAAAATCAATGAAATGGCAAAAATGACAGAATTACTAGAAAATAAAATTTTAAAGTTTTATGTAGTTTATATACTCAAGAGAAATAGAAAAACAAAATATTAAAAGGCATGGAGAATTATCAAACTTCTAGAAATGTAAAATACAATGTCTGAGATGAAAAAAAAGCATTAAATGGAAATGCCAAGAATTAGACATGAAAGAAGAATACATTAGTGAACTTGAAGACATATCAGTTTAACTCTCCATATTGAAATAAAGAGAAAAGAATGAAAAAAATGAAGAGTGTCAGTGAGTTGTGGAACATCAAACAGCCTAAAATATTTTCTACTTATAATACCCCCAAAATGGATAAGGAAGGCAGAGAAAAACTTGAAAAAATAGTGAATAATGTGTCTTGAAATTTAAAGAGAACTGTAAATTCCAGGTCCAAGAAGCTCACAAATCCTTACCATAAGTACCATGAACCTATTATTTTCCAAGGTAGCTTCCCCATACAAAAAACCCACCAGGAGTGTGTAAGGGTTCCAATTCCTTCACATCCTTACCAAGATTTGATATTTTCTGTTTTTATTTTAGCTATCTTAGGGGATATGAAATGTTATCTCACTGTAATTTTGAATTGCATTGGCATAATAACTAATGATGCTTAACATCTTTTCAAGCCCTTATCAGACATGTGCATATATTCTTTGGAGAAAAGTCTATTCAAATTATTTGCCCATTTTAATTTGTTTGTCTTTTTATTGCTAAGACTTCTTTATATGGTAACTGTAATGCCTCCTTTTTCATTACAATTGACATAGAGAATCTTGCACAGTGTCTCTCAAAGTGTGAGTCTCAGAGACTCAAGGAGTCTCTGATGTTCCTTGAGACCTCAGGAGATCCACAGGGTCAAAACTATTTTTACTCCACCAGTGTACAATGGATTTTTTCAGTGACTACATATGTGTGTTATTATAACAGCTTAGATGCCTGAGCTGGTATGAGAACCCAGTTGAATTGTGCTAAACCAGGTATTAAAATATTTAAAAGATGTAAAACATTGCCACTTTTCTCACTGAAAAACAATTATTCATTTTTGAAAATATCATTACTTTTCATAAAATTGTTATAGGTAATGTAATAGATTATTATTTTAAATGAATTAATACATATTTTAAATTTAATATAATAATGTTTGTTGCTATGTAACCCACACAAACAAAAACTCTTTGCAATCTTCAATAATTTTTAAGCAAAAAGTCCTGAGATTAAAATGTTTAGAACCATGGACATAATGTTATGCTGGACACAGAGTAAACACTCAATAAACTCCAATCTTTCCTTTTCTAGAGCAGTTCTTTTCAGCATTAGAGGAAGATTTTTTTGATAAATCCTTTCAGCTATACTTATTCTCAGCAGCTGCAGGGTTAGAAGAAACACACAGAAGAGGAAACCACTTGAAAGATGGAACATGAGAACCTAATGGAGAACACAATACTTTTCCACCTTATTTTTGTATTTTTCTGTCTCTGCCAACATATAGCTTGGACCACAAAAAAAAAAACTGTGATTATGTTATGATGTCAGATGTTTCCCCCAGTTAAGTCTTTGAATTCCAGAATTTTTATGCTAGAAGGAGTCTTGGAATCTATCTTGCCTTGCAATTCCCAACTTAAATTTGAATTTAAATCACTTGGGCTCCACTTCAGTTCTACCGAATCACACTTTCTGTGGCTGATATTTTGGCAGCTGTATGTCCCAAACTTCTCTAGGTACTCCTTATGAGTGGGAATTATCACAATAGCCAATTCCTTTATTGTATATCTGAGGAGAAGCTCAGGCAGACAATGAAATTGGTGAGTCATCTCAAAACCAGTACAAGAACCCCAATTTCTAGACCTCCAACCAAACATAATTTATCAAGCATTTATACATCAGTGTGAAAGAATTTCAAATCCTTTCGAATGACAGTTTCCCTACAGGAAGAGGATATGTAGTCTGAAAGCTGGAACCATAAGAGAGTCAACTCTATACATAAACCTCCCACATGTACAACCTGGCTGAGGCCTGTCAGCTCGGATGCAGGTCTATCCACATTTCCCGCTTCTACCCGGCCTTTTAGCATACCACCACCACCAACAGAGAGTAGCCACATGTCCTCAGACTTGGGAAATGCCTTTCACACTGTAGAGACCATCATTGTAGATGAGTATAAGGAAAGTTAAGTTACTGTGTGCAAATGTCATCTCTGATTCTCAATTTACTAACACAACTTTTCTTTCATGTTTTGGTGACTGAGGCAAAATTTCTCAGCAAAGACAGAATGCTACCAGATATTAGTACCCAGTTAGACGGATCTTTAAAGAAAATGACCAATGATGATGAGAGCCTGTGAATGAATGAGCCATCACTCTAGTCGCACTAGCATTCTTCCTATTGGTAGTGCCCAGAACTGACCTAGATGTCGGCACTGGGCAAATCGTGAATAGTTTAGGTCTGTCTCACCTAGGTTCTAAAAACCACAGCATTATCATCTTACTCTAAGATTCCATAATTTATGGAGAAGTTTACAATTATTGTATCATCTGATTATGAACCTTGACCTACAGTTAAAGACACTGAGATGTGGAGACAAAGTGACTTGTCACTAATTATATGCATTACTTGGCAGAGTCAACACATTAATTGAAACAATTAAACAGAACTCTGAATTTGTTTCCAACTCCTGTGCTCTTTCCAAAATACCAATGCTATCTATCTTCCCATCTTAATTCTATAATATTAGTTTTAAAACTGTTTTACAGTTATTCCTACTGAGTTAGGCATGTAAAACAAAAGCTTCAACTTAAATTTTAAAAATTCCAAATGTGGTGCTTTAGGCCTTTGTGTGTGATCTTCTGGGTTCATTTCCCTCTCCTGTACTCACCCCACGTGATGCCCAGGCTATTTCTTGCACCTGTAATCCTCTGCTCCTTTGCTCATTAAGTCCTGCTGTGAGAAGTCTTCTCTGACTACCCTAACTTGTGTAACCCCATTGCTTGCTTTTCAGACCTTTGTTAATTCCACAGTCTTATCACCATTTGGCATGTTTTTTACATGTTTGTTGACTTAGATACTATTCCCTTCCTCCCCTAGGTTTCATAGGCCTGTCTTGCTTACCTCTATGTTCCCAGAGCCTGGTCTAGTGTTGCCACTTCTTAAATACTTGAGTGACCGTGTAGCGCCATGAATTCTGAAAGCTACTTAACCTTCCAGCCAGCACTGCCGGGCAGTGCCATCAGGGGCCTGTCAGGGAGCATTCCTGCCTTTGGAGAAAAGGCTAAGGCTGTGCAGACACACAGTAAAAGTGTCAATGTTTCCGGTGTGGTCTCTAAGTGGTGTGGTTTCTAATCGTGTGTCACCAGGCGTGTTGATCCCTCAGGCACACTGACCCACCAAAGCTGAAATGTAATATTCTGACTTGTGTCAAGTCAGGTATTTTTTTTTAGTTAAGTTGCATCCCCCCCAAAGTCATCAAATTCAGAATTTTGCTGAACTATGTTCATCTCCCATCTGTGCAGAATGAGATTCACAATGAATTTCCGACTGTTAATAATGTTAGGTATGTGTTTTAGGACATACATTGGAAACGTCTTCAGAAGGTAAACTTCTTTCTGGCACAAAGTTTAATAGGATATGATATATAGCAATGAACTCTAGATATGAACAAAGTTTGGTAGTTTTGTGAATTTTTATGATTTAGCCTTCGCCTTTTCTTTGAACTTTTCCTCTAGAATTTCACACACAAGAGACAGAAATGTGAGGAACTAAAGTTAGAAATCATTTTCTATTTTATTTTGAACCTCAGCTCATGCTCTCCATATCCTTTAACGGAGTGGGGACTTGCATGATCAGTGTTACTTCTGGTAAAGACCCAGTGCCTGCAACAGAGCAGGAAGGCAACAGAATACCCAACTAATTACCGAAAATAAAATAGGTCTGACACTTGAAAGTGACCAAAAGAAGAACAACCTGGGATCTGAGATTGCTTCAAAAAATGGGGAAGTATGACTGAGGACACACTTAAAAACTGACACAGGACAACAAAGATTTTTTGTTTTGATCTATAATAAGCAGAATAATCATCCCCTTAAAGATGTCCAAGCCCTAGCCTCTGAAACTATATATATGTGACTTTGTATGGTAAGAGGGACTTTGCAGGTACAATTAAATTCAGGATTTGGAGACGGGATGATTATCTTGGATTACTTGGGTGGGCCCACTGCAATCATAGGGGCCTTTACAAGAGGAAAGCGAAGGAACAGGGTTGTAAAAGATACAAGGTGATGGAAGCAGAGGTCAAAGTGATGAGAAAAAGGGCCCATGAGCCAAAGAATGCAGCCATTTTGGTGAAGCTGTAAAATGCACGGCAAACTCACCCTTGAGCCTCCAGGAGAAACACAGCCCTGCTCACGCCTTGACTTTAGGACTTCGGATGTCAGGACTGTCAGATAAGACATTTGTTTGAAGACCCAACTTCTGTGAAATCTATTCCACCAACAATTGAAAGTATATACAAACTTTGGTGCTGAGACAAATACCTAAAAACGTGCAAGTGGTTTTGTGACTGGACAACGGACAGAACACGGATTTTGAGAAGAAAGGTAGGAAAAACCTAGGTTGCCTTGAATAGAAAGTAGAAATAAGGATGCTAATGACTTTTTGTTTTTGTTCTTATTTTTCATTTATCTTAAAGTTTACAGTGCTTTCCCCTCATGCCCACCCCACCCCCCACCAAAGTACAGAATACGATGTGCAAACACTATAATGGCTGGCAGGGCAAGGTGCCAGTTCTTCCTAGAAATAATTTATCGTAAGTATTTCAACATCTATCTATCGCATTGCCTTTTAATATCTACACGTGTATATATTCACTTATATGGAAATAGCATAATCTTCAATTGGCCATTTTTCCACATTTGGATTGTTTCCAAATTTTTGCTATTATAAATAATTCAATGAGCATCCTTACAATCAGATCTCTTGTGATAATTATTAGCTACCATTAACTATTAAATTATAACACATTTTTACAAGACATAAATATTTATACATTTCCAAAAAAAAGATTTATTTTTACGTAAATCTACAACAGAGGATTTCAATGTAGAACAAATACACTATATTCAAGGTCACGGCTTCGCACGTGCCCCTCCTCCCCGAGACCTTAGCTTTTTCTAGCTGCAAGTGCAGGTCCTGGCCCTTGACTGTTTCACCCATTTACTGCAGCAGCTCCTCCCAACCACAGACAACCCACGTGTCCACCTACTTCCAAAGGAGGCCGGGGATCTGTAGGAAGCTTACTCCCAGATCCTTTAGCTCTGCTGTGCTCACTCTGTGACAGCAGTCACCGGCAAATGGTGCACCACTGTGTAAGCTCAATCCTTTCATTCTTAGAACCTGTAGATTTTATACTTATGTCCAAAAGCAAATCCTGAAGATCGAAAAATATGTATAATTAACCCTGTGAGGCCACCTGAAGGTTACCTCATTCTTGATTCAGACTTTTTAATTTGAAAACAAATCCTCCTCCTTTGCTCAGTGTATCTTCCTTTTGGCCTTGTCCTACCTGCTGTAGTATAGAAGGGCAAAATAAAAAATTATGTTCAATAACTTAGGTCACTCAGTGTTAATACTTGTAACATCTGCCACCAGCACAGGTTGAGTCAGTGGCCAAAAGTAAATTTCAGAAAGTCACCTCTGCATTTCTTCTCCCATTGCTAAGTCTCTGGTCCACAGATGAGGCCTATCAAAGTTATTATTCGGTAGTAGTAACTAATTATATAGGTAAGGTCATTAATTACACAGGGAATAATCCTGTTGTTTTCCAGTAGCTGTATTTTTCTTTCATTATTTGCTACTGAGTAAGGCTTAGTTGAGATAGAGAGTAAAACGGCACAACTGTTAGCCTCAATGCTAATAAGGTGTTCTAGGGTGCTTGGCCTCATAGAGGTTTTCCAAGTTGTAATCATGTAAGAGCTGGTAACTACTATGAACTAACCCAGATATCTGGAATTACATGAGAAAGGTTTCTTTGCTAGCAACAGGGAAATGACCTTTAATTTGGTTAAATAAGAACATGAAAGTATGGCCATTCATGGTGTGCATCACATTTATCTGAATATACCAGGGGAACCCCCTAAAAATCCAGATTTTATTTATAAGAAATCATGTATTCATTCTTACATGCTTAAACTTCAGTCACCTTCTAGGCACTCTCCATTTGATGCAATCCTCCTATCAAGACGTTTTCTCCGCTGCTCAGTTTTTGAACTTGTTGAGTGATATGTCTTGTAGCGCTTCTGCCATTTTTGTTTCACCTCTTCCACATCGGCAAAATGTTGCCTTTTGAAGACTTTTTTCATCCAGGGAAACAAAAAAAAGTTACTAGGGGCAAGATTGGGTGAGTAGGGAGAGTGGGACACAGAGGTCATACCATTTTTGGTCAAAAACTGCTCAACACTCAGCTTGGTGTGGGCTGGTGTGCATATATATCACTCGTCATGAAATGGGCAAATGTGTTGAGTCTTCAAAAAAAATTCACTGAAGCCAAATGCAGCCTCCCACAATAACGCCAGCTGGCACACTGATACAGATGGGTTCCTAGAATACTCACCTAGCAGGGGAAGCCTGTACTACAAGGGCTCCACACTCCAGAAGATAATTCTGCCTTTCGCTGGGGGGAGATCTCCCCTAATATACTATTCTTAGTCCTGTATCTATAGCCTCAAACCATTTTCAGTATTTTGGTGGAACTTCTCAGCCACTGACAAGTTACTGAATTAACTGAAGAGTCGGTTTGCTTAAAAGTTTTAGAGAAATTTGTTATTACGTGTATCTCGGGAAAATAGTTAAATTACAACCTCCCAGCCTTCCAGCATCCAGTGGGGCCAGTACGGGGTGGGTATTGGATATTGGATGTTAAGTTCATCAGAATGTGTGAATACAATTAAACTCATCAGCTCAAATGGGAGGGAATCCAAATCTCTCCCACAGATACAGGAGAGATCAGATGGCTGGAGAATACTTTTATGTATTTGAAATATCACTATCTGAAGTAAAGCCATTTCTGCAGCCAGACATTCCATAGAGAGCACTCTGAGGTCCAGTGAAGTCCTTAAATTTTAGTAGTGCACTTCAGTGAAGTTTGGGTGGGTGGTGACGGATTTAAGGCAATTCAGGCTCTTAGCTATATCAACGTAATTAGTCATCACTGTGTCTGCAAGGTTGATATCTGAGTAATGGTAGGCAGAGAGATGAGAAATTCTCTAGTTTGAGGACACGCGTTATAAAATGAATATCCATTGAGAAGGTGATGTGGACTGCAGAATGAGTCAGTGAGGAAGTCAGAGGACGAGGCATCATTACCAGGACCAGAGAAAACACCCGCAGGATTTTGAAGAGAGACTGGTGGCTGCTTTGAGGAAGAATAGAAATTTCATCAGAATGACAGCAAGTAATATTTAGTCTTTTTGTGTATTGGTATTCTTTACTAACTGTAAACTCGCTATATGGCTTATTCCATAGTGTGGAATACAAAACCATGTGAATGGTTAGATAATCACAAGAGATCTTTTGCCTATTTTTTTCCTTATACAATTCTAAGTTCAAAAATCCTAGAGATTTTTATGGTTATATTATCTTTAAAACATTTCAAGAAATATTTGAGCTACTACTCTGTGTCAGCTCAGCTGGAGAATCACCTTCAACAAACCTTGAGCTGAAGCAGGGTTTATGGCTTCAGACCCTGTCTGTCCTCAGTTTTGGACACCTGGAGGAGATTATTACATTCTATATCCAGTAAGTACACCAAAACATTTCCTTTTCTTAGAAATGGGAATTTTTTTTTTTTTTTTTTTTTGCCCTGGCTGGCATGGCGTAGTGGATTGAGCACCACACTGCGAAGGAAACGGTTGCCAGTTCAACTCCCAATCAGGGTACATGGGTTGGTTGCAGGCCAGGTCCCCAGTGAGGGGCACATAAGAGGAAATAAAACATGGATGTTTCTCTCCCTCTCTTCCTCTCTCCCTTCCCCTCTCTCTAAAGATAAACAAAATCTTACAAAAAAGAAATATGAACTTTCAAGCTTCTGAGTAACTGGAGATACTTCAGTGGCAAGTGTGGAAATTCATTTCTGTCACATGATATTCTTATAATTGTGGGCTGTGTGGTTATTTTTCTCTATTGTTTCCTTACTCCTTTCAAGAAAACTCAGGTGAATTATATAAATTAACCTGTTCTAAGCCTTTCTCTTTAATATGCAGGTCCTACATTTTCAAAGGATAATATTGTCTACATTATCGGCTTTTCTCTTTTGGACCCAGACACTGATGTTCCTAAGACACTTGTCCAAATTCTATTGTGTCCCATTTCCAATACTGTGTGAGTCACTGTTCAAACAAATGTCCCATGTCTTCGCCACTTTAAGAAGGTTATTCCATCTAGAAGGTACCCTTCCAAACATCTAAGCTATACCTATGACTGGTCTTCACATGTTGTCCAATCTGGCACCTTTTCAGTACCGTGTCATTATCTTGTTACAGATCCAATTGTAAAAGTTTCTAGATACATTCCCTCATCACATGCGCCACAGTGGCTTCCCAATCTACAGTGACTGTGCAGCCTTGAAATGGAATTAATGGTGCCAGAAGTGTTCTATGCTGACTTCTCAGTCTTCCTCTTCTGCACACACCAAACAGTTTGTACCTGCTAGTGTTCAATATGTTCTCGAACTTTCCATCCATCACTTTTACAAGTGATCCCTTATCTTCTGTCTTAAGGATTCCTTTTTGGAGTTTGCTTTGTTTGCATTTAGAGATTCTGCTGTCTGGGATGTACCCTGGTGTAATTAAATCAGAAATCCTGCAGGTGGGATTCAGGCATCAGTCTTTTTCCAAAACTCCCAGACAGGTCCAGCATGGAGCAAAGTCAGGGGACCTATATGCCGTATGTTTTTACTCTGCTGTCTTCACAGAAGGTAAAAATCTCCCTTATAAAAAGTTGAAGATGGAGGAAAAGAACGTCTTTGCCCAGACATTAAACAAATGAATTAATTCCTCTGTCTCTCATGTTTATTTTCTTTAAAATAGAAATAACGTTAGCTCACTTCAGAGAATTATTTGAAAACTTAGAGTATACTATGAAGTGAGATATCTTGTATTTAGTATTCAGACTATACTTTTCCTTTTTGGAAATAATATAAGTCATTATTTAAATATAAAACAGCACTTGCTATTAAAGCTCCCTACTCAGTCCTCAGCAAACGTTACTTCCACACCTTTTGAATTCTCACTGTGTGTCATCAGAACCAGGTGGTACAATCTAAACATTATAACTCTGCATGTTTTAGGATTTAACAGCTTCTCCTTTTCCAACTGTATCATCAGTCACTCACTTCATGTAATTATAAATTCAAAGGAACAGGAAAAGCAGTGGAGGGGATAAATGCCTCAGACCAATTAAATTAGACTTTTGAAATGTTTTATTTCATTTACATTAATTGCATTCTATGATTTCAACTAGAATTTTAAAAATGCATTCCAAATTATAGATAAAAAGTGATAATATTCTCCCTAGAAATTGAAGCTGCAAAACAAACTGTGTTCATTTTTACTGGTTAATCCAATTTGTTAGCTATATTTGGGAACTGCTTTAAAAAATAAAAATCTTTGATTTAGATTTCTCCTTTTCTCGTATTCCAGATAAAATGTGGCATTCCCCAAGATCTGCGAACAGTCTGAGTGAAACTATCCCCAGGCCTTCGGAAAACTTCAATGCTGAAATAATAAACATGCATTCATTTGGGCTTCTGACTTACAGTAGTACCACCCTGACCTGTGGTTTTGCTTTCAATGATTTCAGCTACTTGCAGTAAACTGAAATTCAAAAACATTAAATGGAAAATTCTAGAAATAAACAATTTGTCAGTTTTAAATTGTATGTCATTCTGAATAGCATGATGAAATCTCATGCCTTCCCATTCTGTCCTGCCTGGGATGCGAGTCATCTCTTTGGGCAGCGTATTCGCACCATAAACACTGCTGTGCCCCAGTCACCTCATAGTCATCCTGGTTATCAGACTCACAGTATCACAGGGTTTGTGTTCACCCCTTCTTTTACTTAATGATGACCCTAAAGCACAAGAGTAGTGATTCTGGCAATTTGAATATATCAAGGTGTGGCAGTAAGGTGGTTCCTTTAAATGAAAAGGTGAAAGTTGTCAATAAGAAAATAAAAGTTTATATGCTGAGGTTGCTAAGATCCATAGTAGGAACACATCTTCTACCTGTGGAATTGCTTAATTTATAAATTAAACCTTAGCATGTGTATGTATTTCTAGGAAAAAACATAGTTTACATAGGGTTTGGCATTATGTTAGTTTCAGGCATCAACCTGGGGTCTTGGAACACATCCCCTGTAGATAAGGGTGAACTATTGCATGACTAAACATAACTTGCTTTAAAATTAAGATTTTCATATGAGAATAATATTAAGGCATAACGGGACAATGCTTAACAAATTTTCATCTAATTACTCGAAATCTGTTAAATATTGTAATCATAATTAAAACAAACATTCTATACATTTCTATAATTTTAATCTATTTTTTTCAAAAAGAATGCTTGATGTAAATAGGCAAATAGAAAGCATCGAACGTTGCTATTTCTTTATCTAATGAAACTCGCAGATTGGTATTCTGGGGCTGTAAAACTGCCATCAAGCTACTCTTAATTCCCATTTGTTTATCTTATGGAAAGTTTAAATGAGAAGTAAATGAGACCCAGCTTTCTAGTTTTCATGCACTATAAACCCAGTTTGAAAAAGCTACATGTGTCTCATGCACAGAATGTAAAGATGCCGGCACAACCCATGACTGTCACAGATCCCATCTCCTTCCTGACCTTCCACCTCAAAGACCTCCCTCCGCACTGTGGCTTCTTTCCCAGCGAGTCAGGCCAGCGTTGCAGGGCCTCATTGCCAATTTGTACGACTTGGGCCCCAAGTGAAAACGGTGTGCCATCTTGGAACTAGACAAAAGTAACCGTTCACATTTATACTTGTGAAATTTACACACTATTGCTTTCAATCCATAGAAGTCCATGAAGTTCATTAATTCATTAATATATGCAACAAATATTTATTTGAGCACTGTGCTGAGTGCCGGGATTATGATGGAGAACAAGATTGTCCCTGTTCTTCGGGAATTTATAATCTGCCTTTTTAAGGACAGTGTACTAGTTTTCCATGACTGTGTAAAAAAATAACCACAAAATTAGCAGCTTGAAACAACACCTACTTGTTAGCCCACAGGTCTATAGGTTAGAAATCCAGGCAAGACTTAATTGGGTTCCCTACTTAGGGTCTCATGAGGCCAAAATAAAGCTGTTGGCAAGCTGCTTTCCGATTTGGGAGCTTTAGGGAAGAATCTGCTCAGAAGATTTTTCAAGTTGTTAGAACTGCATTTCTTGAGGCTATAGGATTGAGACCCACTTGGGTAATCTTCCTTTTGCCTGGAATGTAACACAGTCATAGTAATGATACCTTATCACACTCACAAATTGCACCCAGTCTAAAAGGGGAGAGAGTTACACAAGGCCCAGAGTCACTGAGCAGTGGTGGGGGCGGGGGGAGTGCAGGAGGGTCATCTTAGAATTCTGCTGACCGAAATGGAACACAAAAATGTAACAGACAATTCAACATCAAACCATCAAGGGTTAAGTACAGGGTACTAAGGAAGTATAAAGTGCAAAGACCTAACTTAGTTCTGGGAGCTTTGAGAATACATTCCTGATACATTGTTAGGGAAAAGAACCATATCACAAAGTAATACCAATAGAATGATTATGCATGTGCATGTGTATATGTATCATGTAGAGAAATATGTGTGTATGTGTAGAAATATTTATGGTAATTAACAAAACTCGACGGAATTAATGTCCATTAAAATTTTTGTTTATCTGTGTTTTTTCGACTATCAATATTAAACATGTGAACCTAATACCCTGAATTAATGTGACTTGTGGAATGTTACCATAAAGTAATTTTTATCAGCCACTGTCTTTTTAAATATGGTCAGCAGCACATATTCATTCCAGTGGTCATGTGCTATGACTCTTCTGTCACTCTACTGTCCCAAACCAAACCACCATTTCTATTTAGCACCTGAAATGCCAAAATTCTGACATTATTCAAAGTTGAGTATTTCCCTTCCCCTTGCCAAGAACTGCTCTCGGCTGGGAGTCCTGTGATGGGAATAGAGGGAGCGAGCTCGACACCTTCTTCCCTCGTGCTTCTGCATGGCCTCCCCAGCTGGGTCACTACGGTTTCTTATGCTTCGGAGATGGAGCACAGGGAGGAAAGAGAGGAAGAGACAAATCGTACTTGAGATATAACTGTGAGTAAATTAGCTCTGACTCTCCAGGCTTGGAAGATACTTTAGAAAATTTCCTTCTTTGAGAACTTCTTCTCTCATTTACACTCTTGGCCAGAAATTGGGCACTTTTTAACCTTTTTCTACTGAATTCTGTCCATCCATTATGGAGGACTGGATTCAAAGAATAGAAGGTCTTCTGCCCAACATTATACTTCTCAAATTTTCCTCTAATCTCTAGCAACCTGAACCATTTAAACTCCTGATGTGTGTAAAAGACTTAAAAGTCATTTAACTTGTTTTTAATTTTAAAAAGTTTGTATATTGTCCAGGCACCTTTTTTAGAATGTCTTACCAATAGTGTCTTCATGTAAAGACACAATAATCAGTCAAAAATTCCAATTTAACATCATGCAGATTATTATAGTACGATTCTTTTTTAGATAACAAAAGAGACAAAGCAATCAGCAATGGGGACAAAGGCTGCAGATATATCAAGAAAGATGAGAAGCAGGTAAAAGACGTTATTGGTTAAATCTTAGATTGGTTATACCTTAGATTATCAGCAGAGCATTGGGAATAAAAGGCAGATGGGGGGGGGATTAGGAAGAGACTGAGAGGAAATAAATGTAGATGACTTCCTCCCATGGTGGCTAGAGGAGTCCTAATTTCACATGCTGTTAAACAAGAGACCCAGCCAGTATGTCCTGGAAAAGACCTGGGCTCACTGGTTCCACTCCACCTCTTGTCTTTCTATTTGGTTCCACAAGTCATTATACTGGGGGTTGCAAATGCACATTCTAGCTTTATTCAGAAACACACAGGCTGCTGCAGTGCACGACGGAACCAATATTTTCCTTCCTGACCCTATACACCACTCCATTAAACACACCTTGGAAGATATCAACCGCACCAGAAAGCCAGCATTCTTCCTCTGGGAGTTCCTTCTGAAACACCTTTGAGAGTCAGCATTTCATCAGGCGTGCCTTACAGACTGGTTTGAAAGGGAGAGTAAAGATAGCACGGATCTGGTAACTGGTGTGGAGACGAGGCAAATGTAAACACTTGATCAACAGAACTCTGAAAACAGTGGACATGGAGGGGCTTAGAACACTTAGAAAGAGACTCGGTTGAAAAGAAACGGACAAAGGCTCATGCTGCCTTCTTTGGCAGCAGATATGTAGAAGCCCTCTTACTCCTTAGAAAGAGAGCCTTCAGGATGAGGAGATAGTTCACAGGTGCTACAGCATGTTAACATGAAACACACATGCGCACTATAGGATTAAATGAGTCAGAGCAAGGCTAAAATCCCAGCTTCTCTAACCTTGGCTGCCTCTTCCCAGTGCAGCCAAACCTGTCATTTCAGCCCATGAATTCCTGATGTAAACTGTGGAAGAATGATCTGGGGACTTTCGGGTGACTGTTGCTGTTAGCCATTCTTCTGCATCTTTTTGACATTAGGTATATTCTGAGGCCATCAGAGAATGTCAAAGTGACAGTAATAATGGGACTTAAGGGTCAACTACTACTCACATGATAGTTAATATTTTAGTTATTTATCTTTTCTTCCTCCTACTCTCCAGCCTCCCTGTGAGTTCACAAGGGGTTGCAATGTGTCTAAAAGTCTCTACTCTATTTCACCAAAACTCTTATAAAGGCATACTATTTTAAACCTAGGGAGGGATTAGTATCTTATTTCCAAGTGACAGAAACATAGACCAAAGAGGCTGTGTGGGGAGAGGAGCTGCTTGCTTTTGAGGTCAAGTTTTAATATTCTGTCAGAATTAGTGGAGTTCAACGTGTTGTTTCTCAAATCACAAGACTTCGATTGTTGTTTCGGCTCACACAGTCAGTGTTTTTGCAAGCAGTTCTTACCAGAAACACACCCCCTCAGCCCATAAACTTTTATTTTGTGTTTTCCACAATGCCTTTTCCCCTTCAGTCGAAACTACTCCCTGTGGTTTAAAGTGTGGGAAACAGATAATTCTATTCAGTGGCCTGTCTTACAGGCACCGATGTTTGAAGGATCACATTAACCTGTTTGTGGAAGGAAACTTCAAATCCATAAAAAAAAAAGAGAAATAAATTCATTTACACATCCCTTTACCCTTTGTCCTACTTCAAGCAAACCTTTGTCAACTCTAATTTTTTATTCTTGAGAGTTTAGGTTTCATTTCTCGTGGGTAACCATCCCAAGCTTGCCTAACTCACTGGTTTACAAATTAGGCTTTAGAACCCCAAATAATGTTATCTGAAGCCCTTTTGTAAATACAAAGATGATCAAAAGAAAAAAATCATGTTGTATTTATGAAGTTTAATAACTCATATATATGCTTATATATCCTATATAATTTTATATGATACATAGATATGTATATTTATAATGTATGTGTTACATGCATGGTATTGCTACATCATATGAAGAGAAGCAGAATATGGCCCTCCAAAATATGTGTGAGTTGATTATTTTTGAGGAAAAGCAGACACAGGAGGAGTTCTAAAAGCAGAGTAAAATTTACCTTTTTGTAAAAGAAATGTACATTTATAAGGTAAATCTCCATTTTCGAAGGTCTCTCCCTTCGGAGGGACAGAGGTAGAAACTGGAACCCAGGTACGGTGAGGTAGATGTCTGCACGAGAGAGTAGCCCAGGGTGGGCTGATCAGGGTAAGGACAGTATGTGGGTAAGAGACCTCTCCACAATGGGTGTCACAGACAAAGTGAGATGAAAGGGCTTGTGTGTGGAAGGTAGCCCAGAATGGAATGCTGAAGCCACATGAAGGGTTAGGGGAAAGACATCCACGCTGGGCTGGAATGGAAGTAGGTGGGTGACTGGCCTGGCATGAAGCATCAGATACCAAGGGGAGTAAGAAGGACATCCATTCAGTAGAGCACCCTGGTAGGAGATATCGGATGCCAAATAATGGTATCATCCATTTGCGGTGATACCCCATAGCAGGGATAAAGAAGGTCATTTCATAATAAAAAAAGAGGCCAATTTATTAAGTAGATACAACAATCATAAATGTTTATGTGCTGAACAGAATATTGAATTGATGAAAAGAGGCAGACAAATGTACTATTATCAGGAATTTTAATATCATTCTCTCAATTGGTAGAACAAGTGCTCAGAAAATTAGAAAGGATATTAAAGATCTGAACAAAACCATCAGCCAGCTTTTCATAACTGATCTCTACAGAACAATACACCCAGAGAGCAGAGCACACACCTTTTCCAACATACGCAATATTTACCAACATAGGCTACATTCAGGCTATAAAATAAATCTCAACAAATTTAAAATTATCTGAGTCATAAAAAGTATGTTAGTAATTACAATGGAATTAAATTAGAAATTAATTTTTGAAAGAAAAAGGATCATTGGAAAATCTCCTAATATTTAGTATTATGCTAAGTGAAATAAGCCAGGCTGGGAAAGACAAATACCATATGATCTCACCTATAAATGGAACCTAATCAACAAAACAAACAAGCAAGCAAAATAGAACCAGAGACATGGAAATAAAGAACAAACTGACAGTAACCAGAGGGGGGGTTAGTGAGGGAAAGCAGGGGAAGGGTCAAGTCAAGGAACACCTATAAAGGACCCATGGACAAAGACAATGGGGAGAGGACAGAATGTGGGAGGTGGGGGGGTGAGCAGGGCAGGGGAGAGTAACGAGGGAAAAATGGGGGCAACTGTAATTGAACAATAAAATTTTTTAAAAAGAAATAAAATAATACACATTTATATAATTTATGAGCTAAAGAATAAATCAAAAGAAAGATAAAGTTTTTTGAACCAGAAAAAAGGAGAGAATACATGTGAAAAATTATGGGATGCCACTAAAGCAGTCCATGGGGTCAGTGGTGGGATTTACAGCATGAAGTGCTTATATCTGAACAGGAAAGGCCTCAGATCAATGACTTTGGATGACACCTTAAGAAACTAAAGATGGAAGAGTAAATTTAATATAAAATAAATAGATAAAAGGAAATAATAATGGTCAGGAGGAAAAAAATGAACCTGAAAAATCTGTAAAGAAAAATCAATACAACCAAAGATTATTATTTGAGAGGAACAATAAAACTGACAAGCTTCCAGCCAGACAGATCAGAACAAAGTAACACACAAATTGCCAATATTAAGAATTAGAGTTGTGACATCACTAAAGATTATACAGACATTAAAAGGATGATAATAAATGCTAGAAACAAATTTGACAAGAAATTTGATATCTTAGTTGAAATAAATTTTTTGAAAGGTATGAACTAATAAATTTCACTCAAGAAGCATTAGTTAAAATGAATAGCCCTGCAGTTGTTAAATAAACTGAATTCATAGATTAAAAACTTTCCCACAAAGAAAGCTATAGATTTCAACAGACTTACTGGTGAATATTACCAACCATTTAGGAAAAAATATACAAACTCTTTCAGGAAAATAAAAAGAAATAAAAATTCTGGGGACATTCTAGGAGGCCATTCTCACACTAATATATAAACTGAACAAAGACTTGTAAGAAAGAAATAGTGTAAAACATCATCTCTCATGAATATAGAAATATTCTAACTAAATTTTTAGAAAATTAGATTCAACAGTATGTACAGAATAAAATATATAAAACAACAAATATAATACATCATAGGTTTATTCCAGGAATGCAAGGTTAATTTCATATTTGACCACTATTCATTGTAATTTACCGTGTTAGCAAATTTAAAAAGAAAACCCATATGTTATCTCAATCTACGCCGAAGAAAAGCATTTGGCAAAATTCAATATTTATTCCTGATAAAATCTCTCTGGAAACTAACAATAGAAGAGATTCTCTCAACCTGACAAAGGGAGTCTACAAAATGCCTATAGCTAGAACAATAATTCATGGTGAAAATGAACGCTTCCCCGCCAAGGCTGAGAATGAGTCAAGGTTATCCATTCTCAAAAAACCTACTCAACATTATTATACTGGAGAATCTAGTTGGTATGGTAAGGAAAGAAGAAGATTTAATAAGACCCATATTGTAAAGAAGTAAAGCTACCTTTATTCATGGATGATGTAATTATCTGTGTGGAAAAACTGATGAAATATAATAAAAAAATATTGGACTATAAGTGAGTTCAACAAGATTGATGTAAAAAATCAATTGCTTTTCTATATACTAAGAACAAAATAGTGCCTAGGACAGCAAAGAGTGAGAAGGTGGTATGTGAGTTGCCCCTAATTAGTGCGCCTCAAGGACAGCACTACTGGTGTACTGAAGGTGCTGGCCTGGCGGACAGGTAGTGCGGGCCCTTCAGCCAATGGAGGAACTGGGCTGGAGGCCAGGCAACCATGAAGACTGCAGCCCAGACCTGGCCCCCATCCTTGCAAGACCATAGCAAGGGAGAAAAGCGAAGCCCGGCCCACTTCAGCCTGCTGCAGCCAGGAGGACAAGCAGAACTCTCTTGGCCAATGTAAAGTCATCAAGAGGCCTCCCCCCACGGCCCCATCCAAGTGAGACAATAAGACTTGGAGCTGTGAAAGGACCAACATCATATCCAAAGAGGGATCATAAAGCTAATCCCAACAACTGAGAAATGGAGAGAAATTTCACTTTGCTATTCCAGAGAGCTTGCCTGTTATTGTTTATCTGTGGTATTACTTTTCATTATTTTTACTTCTTCTATTTTATTGGTATTTTTAAATTTCTCTTCTTTCTGTTCAGTTTTCTTCATTTTATTTGTTTGTTTCATTGCATTGTTTGCCTGGTTTTCCTTGTTCTCTCTTTCATGGTGTATTTTAATTTTCCTCCCCTCACTTCACTTGTGTTCCAATAGCTCGCCACTCTAGGTCATGTACTTCAGATCATATCGTTTCTGTCATATGATCGCTGTTCCAGTATTGTCGTAAAATAACATGAAATGAAAATATCACTCATTGTCTCATCCAAGAATACGAACTACTTTGGGATAAATCTGACAAATATGTAAAACTATTAAGTACTGTGGAGAGAAATTTTAGAACCTAAAAATGAGAAAGAGAAAGAATGCTCCTACACTAGAAGAATCAATGCTAAGATGTCAGTTTCCCCCAAGGTGACCTATAAATTCAACACAATCCCAAGTAAGTTCCTATTTAGTCTTTTTTTTTTAAATGACAAACAAACTAATTCCCAAAATTCACAGCTCAAAGACCTAGAATAGCATAAAAAAAACTTTGAGAGGGGACAGAGTTAAGGGGTAACACTGCCTGATTTCCAGACTTATAAAGCTCAGTGCAGTACTGGTGTCAGGATAAAATAGTAGATTAAGGTATGTAATGAAGAGCCCAGAAATATTACCAACAATTGATTTTTACAAAATCACAAGGGTACTTTGGTGGAAGAAGAGTAATATTTTTAACAAATATGACTGAATACTGGATATATTCATATTGCATATCAATCTTGTTTCACGTCTCACACCATACAGAAACATTAACTCAAAATAGATCATAGATCTAAATATAAAAACTAAACTATAAATGCTCTAGACTAAAACATATGAACATGGGAAATAAAAGTGTGGCTCTGAGTTGGGTGAAAATTTCTTATATGAATCACCAAAGGCATGATTTATGAAAAAAGAAACTGATAAATTGTAGTCCGTCATAAATAAAAGCTTTTGTTCTCCAAAATAACACTGTTAAGACAATGAAGATATACACCAAGAGAAAATATTTGCAAATCATATCTTATGGAAAACTTGTATTCAGAGTATATAAAGGCCTCTTAAGCCTCAATATAAGAAAATTAAAAACTCAGTTAAAAATGATCAAATGATTTGAACAAAATTTCACCAAAGATAAATTGGTGGCAAATACATGCAATGAAACATGCTCATCATCATTAGTCTTGTGGAAAATGCAAATCAAACCACAATGAGATGCACTACACATCTGTTTGAATGAATAGAAATAAGAAGACTCACCATATCATCTTAGGCTTTGGAGGTGATGGACATCTTTTATCTTCTGATTCAGGCATTCCACTCCTAGAGAAATTAAAGCATATGTCTATAAAAAGATGTTCATATGAATGTTTATAACAGCTTTATTTATAATATACAAAAGCTGGAAATATTCAACAGGCACTCAGGAGAACAGATTCAATGCTCTAGATTTTAAATAAATGTATTGTTGATACATTCTATAATTGGTACCACAAGAAAGAGTCTAGATGTAAACTTATATGTGTAGACACTTTATATGGATATGATTTTAATAAGTGGGATGAAATATACTGTCAAATGGTATAAGACAATAGGTTATTTATATTGAGAAAATGTTATTTTTTAACATAAAGACAAATTCCATATGAACAAGTATAGAAATAAAGGTGCAAATTACTTAGAATAAAATATGGAAGGATATTTTATGACATTGGGGTAGAAAATAATTTCTTACACAAGACAAATGTTGAATATTTTCTTCCATCTTCAATATAAAAATGGCTATACATAAATTCACCAGTTTTGATAAGTGGTTTTTTAAATGCACACTGATATGACAGTTGTCACAATACAATCTAACAAAATTGTTTCAAATGAAGTTAAAGACAACTAAATGCTACTAGAGTCATCTTTTTACGGAAAGAGCCATCTTTTATGGAAAGAAACAAATGAACTTTTTGGCCAACCCAGCATTTTCATTAAAGTACTGTAAGTGTTGCAGTTTCCTGCCTTGGGCCATGGTGGTGACAAGGGAAGGGAAGATTTCTCAGTTTGCCTGAATTCTTTTTTTAACACTATATTCTTAGTAAAGGTGTACAAGTAAGCACTCGACAAAACTGGGAGAGCATGCCTGATTCTTGAACCTTTTAAAAATAAAATCCATTATCTTTTTAACCCAGCTATCAGAAGGAATAAGATATATATTATGAGAAAAATATATGATTAAAATTAGTTATGAAAATAGTTTTTACACTGAAAGTCACAAACTTTATCATTTACTTCAACATGTGTATTACTGCTCTACTAGGTTTAAGAGTCTTGGATTAACATTGTGGGAAGCCATCAACTATTTTAATCCCCTATGGTACTATTTAATTCATAGTAGGAAGTTCTAATATACAGGAATTACTAAAATCTTATTAAAGCTGTTTTCACTATAAAATATATTTTTTAAAATTCAACTTCTGGTGTGGTGTCTAGTCTAATTTAATTATTATAATATTACATACTGTTTTTTAAATGTAAATATTATAAAATAAAGACACGTGTACTCATCAGCTGGGTAAAGCAGCAGCACCCCCAAATCATCTGCCTCCTCACTCTGCTATCTCCCTGACTTAATTCCTTCTCTCTCCCATGGGAAACCACTATCCTGAGTTTTATAGTATTCATTTCTTAATTTCCTTTATACTTTACTGCCTAAGCACACATTCCTAAACACTAGTTTTTTTTAATATAACAGTACTGTGGAAATACAATTCATACATCATGCCATTTGCTCATTTAAAGTGTACAATTCAATGGTATCATTTAATGGACAGATGTTCCTAATGTCAATGTAGTGATGATATATGTACTGTAATGAGCACATTGTAGGGGACTGGTTTGTTTTAGTCTGGCAAATGTGACTCAGCTCTGTTTGGAAAACCTACAGAAGTGAAGTGGTGGGCAGGAGCCAGACCTTCAAACCAAGTTTTCCCATGGGAATCAGGCCTAGAAAATGCATACAGACTGTTATGTCTTGCTCTTGCTAAAACTCCATCACCCTGGTCTAAAACAACAAATGTGTATTGTCAATCTTCAAGGTAATTTCCAAAGCCTGTGTGAATTTTCCCAAAGACGGAGCTAATCAGCTCACTGCCATTCCCCTCTGCATGTTATTTTCATTCCCTCGATTGTACCTAAAATGTAGACAATAATATTTTATGTAATAGGGTAATAAATCTTTCTCTGATGTAAGACCCGAGGAAAACAATAAAAGCTTGTCTGGGCAAGGGTTGAGGTGCTCTCCTCTTGAGAGAGTAGCCGTGCCATCCCCTTTTTCTCCACAGGATTGATGTCACCTGTGCATTTATTCTCATCTTCAGTCACAACAGGCAGACTCTGCTGGCCGGAGTCCGCCACAGTGCATAATACAAAATAATAGTTTTTAAAATAATCTCTGAATCTTAAGGTCATGGCATAAACATCTTTGTGCTTCCTAATTAATTAATTTTAAAAATTCTACTGATAAATTCCCTATTTTTGGCCTGTGGGTGTAAATAAAATGAGTAATAGATAATAAGTTAAGCTGCTCACATAATATTAAGGTTGCTCCGAGAGTCAAATAGTTTTTCCCTTTATTGAATGACTACCATGTTCAGGCTCTTCACATTAATTATCTTTAACCTTTGTATTAGTCATGCAAAGTCAGTTATATTATTCTCTTATTACTATAGAAGAAACTAAGACTTAGAGATTACTTATCCACTGTGGCCAGGTAATAAGTAGCAGACACATGACGGGAAGCTAGTTTTCTTACAGTACTTTCATTTAAATTTCATACTCTTCCCATAGTCCCATGGAGCCCCAATAATAATGTGCCATTTTAGGAACAAAGGTGAGAATTATCCACAGAATCTACGGTATAAAAAAGTGGGATGAGAGGTTAGGATTATGAAATGTTCCCTATAATTTACTGATCAGTTACTGGCTTGTTTAGAGCTTACCAGCCCAACTTGATTGGAACCTAAACATAAATAAGACACGCAAAATAGTAGTGTGCATTTAGGGACCAATCAGACCTAAGAACTCTGAACACAAGGCAGTGACTTACACCCTTCAATAACAAGCAGAGATCAATGTTCCTGGTCTGAGGAGAAAAGCATAATCCCTCTCCTTGGGAAAAATGGGACAACGACCTGAATACATAAACAAGGTATTATGTATTCAGGACTGATACTCAATGTATGCATGGTTCCTGGGGTTCTCTGAGATGCCCTGAGATATTTTCAATAATTGGCAAATAAACTGTCATTTTGTTTTTGTAACTAGGAACACTAACTTCAGATGTGAAATGAAAATATAATCTTAATTGAATCTAAAATGGATTTGATTTTCCCCATGAATCTTCATGCACAGTGAAGCAAAGATAAAACAAATAAAACTGAATTTAGTCTACGTGGTTAAATAAAATAAAAATAAAACCTTACTCTCCACCAATAATCTAAGCGTTCTCCTTAGTTTTAACTCAGGGTCTCGTGTCCTTCACCTCCCTTTTCAGCTTCCGCCTTAGCTAGAGACTGGGCTTACACACCATGGTTTCCCCACTCAAGCTCCACTTTGTACTGGATGGTGTCTACTGAGTTATGACTTGTTCACACATGCATTCCGTCAGCAAATATTTTCTGATTTCTTACAATATGCCAAGCATGTTTTAGAGAGAGAGGACAGTAACCAAAACAGACAATCATTATTGAAGTTCAGTGAAAGATTCGGCCCAGATCCATTCCTGGTGATTTGTCCAGTATCTTATATCTGAAAATGGTTTTTTAAACCTTGGGTGGCACCCATCAACCCTCCCTGATGATTAAGCTTCCCATGAACTCTAATTTGATACTGCAGACCTCTTTGAGTCTTTTTCACACCTTTTTTTCTTTTTATGCTTTTACAGTTGTCCTGATTTTTTCGCCCCTTTATTCCCCCCTTCCACCCTGTACCCCCAACCCTCCAGCATTCTCCCAACCTTAGTTCATATCCACGGGTTGCACATATAAGTTATTTGGCTTCTCCATTTCCTATACTATTCTTAATGCCCTATTTTATGCCTACCAAATTATGCTTCTAATGCCCTGTATGTTTTCTCCCTCTTTGCCCATCCCCAAATGTAATCTCTGTTTCTGTGATTCTGTTCCTGTTCTAGTTGCTTGCTTAGTCTTTGTTTTGTTTTTGAGGTTCAGTTGTTGATAGTTATGAATTTGTTATTGTTCACAGTTTTTGATCTTCTATTTCTTAGATAAGTTCCTTTAACATTTCATATAATAGGGACTTGATGATGATGAATTCCTTTAACTTGACCTTATCTGAGAAGCACTTTATCTGCTCTTCCATTCTAAATGATAGCTTTGCTGGATAAAGTAATCTTGGATGTAGGTCCTTGCCTTTCATGACTTTGAATGCTTCTGTCAATCCCTTCTTGCCTGCAAGATTTCTTTTGAGAAATCAGCTGAGTCTTATGGGCACCCCTTTGTAGGTAACTCTCTACTTCCCTCTTGCTGCTTTTATGATTCTCTCCTTATCTTTAATCTTGGGTAACTTAATTATGATGTGCCTTGGTGTGTTTCTCCTTGGCTTTAATTTCTTTGGGACTCTCTGAGCTTCCTAGACTTACTAGAAGTCTATTTCCTTCACCATATTGGGGAAGTTTTCCTTCATTATTTGTTCATGTAAGTTTTCAATTTCTTGCTCTTCCTTTTCACCTTCTGGCAGCCCTATGATTCAGATGTTGGAATATTTAAAGTTGTCCCAGAGGTTCCTAAGCCTCTCCTCATTTTTTTTTTTTTTTTGAATTCTTGTTTCTTCATTCTGCTCTGGTTGGATGTTTTTATTTCTTCCTTTTGTTCCAAATCATTGATTTAAGTTCAGGTTTCCTTCCCTTCATTATTGGTTCCCTATATATTTTGCTTTACTTCACTTTGGGTAGCCTTCATTTCTTCCTTCATTGTGAGACCAAGTTCAATCAAATATGTGAGCATCCTAATCACCAGTGTTTTGAACTCTTCATCAGATAGGTTGTCTATCTCTTCCTTGCCACTTAGCTCTGGAGTTTTGATGTTTTCTTTCATTGTGCCATATTTCTTTGTCTCAGTGCACTACTAGTCTGGATGAATGTTTCTTTAATTCCTTGGTTGTCAGAGTTCCGTGCAGTTTTCTACTCTGGCAGTTCTGGTTGTTATTGTTTTGAAATTGGTTGTTGTCCTTCTTTTGGTTGTGTGAGGAAGTGAAGTGTTTCTACCTACACCTCCCTGTTGGCTGTAACTCTTTTTCACAACCTTTATTTTTTCCACACCTTAGTGCACAAAAGTTCCTTTTTCTCCACATCCTTGTCCTTGCCAACACTTATTTTTAGTCTGTTTTATAATAGCCACCCACCTGAGCTAATATCTCATCGTGGTTTTGATTTGCATTTCCCTGATAATAAGTGATGTTGAGCACTTTTCATGTACTTGTTGGCCATTTCCATGCCTACTTTGGAAGAAAGTCTATTTGGGCCCTTTGCCCATCTTTTAATAGGGTTATTTTAGTTTTGGTTTTGGTTTTTGCTATCGAGTTATGTGAGTTCCTTATACATTTTGGATATTAACCCCTTATTCAACACATGGTTAGCAAATATTTTTTTCATATTCTGTAGGTTGCCTTTTTATTTTGATGACTGCCTTGCAGAATCTCTTTAGTGTGATGTAATTTACTTGTTTATTTTTG
Organism: Carollia perspicillata; assembly: GCA_004027735.1. Lineage (NCBI taxonomy): Eukaryota > Metazoa > Chordata > Mammalia > Chiroptera > Phyllostomidae > Carollia > Carollia perspicillata. Next base: position 33,407 of record PVKM010004314.1, read on the forward strand.
TTATTGTTGCCTTTGCCTTTTGTATCATACCCAAAAAGTCATTATCAAGCCCAATATCAAGGAGCTTTTTTCCTATGGTTTCTTCTAGGAGTTTAATGGTATCAGCTGTCACATTTGAGTCTTTATTCGATTTTGAGATAATTTTTGTGAGTAGTTTAAGATAGAGGTCTGGTTTCATTTTTTTGTATGTTGATATACAATTTTCCTAACATCATTTATTGAAGAGACTATACTTTTACCATTGTGTGTTCTTAGTATTTTTGTCATATATGCATGGTTTTATTATCTCTATTATATTTAGACTATTATCTTTTTTATCTCTATTATGTCCCATTGTTCTGTGTCTGTTTTATACTAGTATCATGCTGTTTTAATTATTATAGCTTTGTAATATAGCCTGAAATCAAAACATGTAATGCCACCAGCTTTGCTCTTCTTTCTAAAGATCATTTTTGCTACTCAGAGTCATTTGTGCCTTCATTCAAATTTATGATTGTTTTTCTATTTCTGTAAAAATGCTAATGGAATTTTGATAGTGATTGTATTGAATTTATTATAGATTGCTTTGGGTATTATGGACACTGCAATAAAAGAAAACTACAGGTCAAAATCCTTGATGAATATAAATTCAAAATCCATTCTCAACAAAATATCAGCAAACCAAATTCAACAATACATTAAAAAGATCATATACCATGATCAAGAGGGATTTATCCCTGGGATGCAAGTGATGGTTCAACATGTGCATATCAATAAATAGACATTAAATGAATGAAGGATAAAAATCATGCATTCAAATCAATAGATGTAGAAAACACACTTGAAAAAATCAACATCTTTCGTATTAAAATTCTCAACAAACTAGGTGTAGAAGGAGCATAGCTCAACATGATAATGGCTATCTATGACAAAACCACAGATAAAATCATATTCAGTGGTGAAAGCTGAAAGCTTTTCCTCTTAGATTAGGAACAAGCCGATGGTACCTACTCTTTCCACTTCTAGACAACATAGTACTGGAATCCCTAGCCAAAGCAATTAGACAAGGGTATAATAAAGGGTATCCAAATTGTAAAAAGGGAAATAAAATTGTTTGCAGATGACACAATCTTATATATAGAAAGCCCTAAAATACCATCAAAAAATTTTTAGAACTAATAAATCTATTCAGTAAAGTTTCAGGATACAAAATCAATATACAAAAGTCAGTGGTGTTTCTATACACTAACAATGAAAAGAAATTAAGAAAACAATCATATATATAATAGCATCAAAAAACAATAAAGTACTTAGAAATAAATTTAACCAGTCAAGTGAAATATCTGCACGCTGAAATTATACGACACCAGTGAAAGAAATTGAGGAAAGTACAAATTTAAAAAATCCTGTTTTCCTGGATTGGAAGAAATAATATGGTTAAAATTTCCATGACAAAAAAATTCTTAATACATGATCACATGCTGCTGACATCATATTATATGGCCTTCTTTCTTCCTTTCACCTACATAGTCCTCATGTACTTATTTAAAGCCTCATATGCACCACCAAGTTCAAAATGAGCCATTCAATTGTGTTCATCTCAATCCAGCAGTGTTATGGCTTTATGGGCTCCATCTACCCTCCATAACTCTTTCTGTTTCATTGTTGGATACCCATGTTAATAGTTGTTTTGCTTATTTATTTCTCAGAATTTATACAAACCTTAAAGAGGCAGAACTCTGAGAGATAGGAAAAGCAAATCAAATGTCATGACTGGCATAAAATGGAGTAGTTTATTAAAGATGGCAGATCTAAGGAACCTTTCTGTGTGTAGATCATTTTAATGTCTCCTTTGTCAGTTGCAAATTTAAAGCAGAGGATGAAGGCATCCATCACCAAATTCACCTTAAAATGTGTTAAGGCTTGAATCCATTAAACACGATCTTAGATTCTGAAACTCTGATACCTAAATAAGTGAGCACAGGTGTTCATGGCTTCTCATAATTATTTTAAAGTTTCTGTGGAAGAGTGTCTGGTTTGCTTGAGAGGCATTTATACTTGTGAATTTGTTAGAAGAGAGAATCAGATAGGTGTGGGCTTGAAAGTCTGAGCACATTTATGGTTGACAGGCTAAGTTTTCCATTGTCAATAATTCTGCTCCTTTATGAAAAGCAATGATGCAAAGAACACACTCCCTCAGAGGATCCAGTTCTGGGGGGGAAAGGATGTTTGTCCCCTGGATGAATTCACTGAACTACTACCATGCTGCCAACTTTATGGAAAATGATAACTCTGCTTCAGCATACCAGATGCTTCCCATTTTGATTAATCATGCAGTTCTCAACTAGACAGTGGGTTTTAAGCTTTTGTGCTCTTTAGAATCTTATTTAAAAGTCAGAGACAGGGTTTTATGTTCAGAGATTTTTATTCTGATTCTAGGCAGAATATGAGTCAAAATTTTAACCCATCCTGAAAGTGATTCTGATAAAGGTAGTTTTAGGACAGCAACCTTAGAAACAAATTTTTTAAACGAACTCATTGCTAGATTAAAATGATAAATACATAGTATGGAAAGCAAGCTGATGGAGAACAAAGATGTAACTGTTGCTTCATGCAAGTGAAACTAGCACAAAAGGAACTGAAGGAATTTCGATGACAGGAAAATAGGGTTCAGGGATCAGTTCTGGTTTTATCTCCTTTATATAATTTTCACTTTGTGAGTGTTATGGACTGAACTATGTCCCTTCTCCCATGAACTCACATGTTGAAGCCCTGACACCCAATGTGTGTATATTTGAAGATAGGGCTCATAAGGAGATAATTTACTGTGAAATGAGGTCAGAAGGGTGGGGCCCTGATATGATAGTGTCTTTATTAGAAGGGCTACCAGAGAACTCACTTGCTCATTCTCGTGTGCTCATGAAGAAAAGTTCATGGGATCACCAGGTGAGATGAAGTCTGCCTTCCAGCCAGGAATAGGAGCCTTAATCGAGTGTGCTGGCATCCTGATCACAGACTTCTAGCCTCCAGGACTGTGAGAAAAAAATGTCTGCTGTTTAAGCCACTCAGTCTATAGTATTTTGTTAATGCAAGTCCAGCAGACTAAGCAAGTGAGCAAAATAACATTGGTTTACTACTTTAAGAAAATATAAAGGAATGCACACACTGGGCAGGGTTTGTACCAAGGGAGAAATAAAACGAAAAACAGAGGTGCTAAGATCAAGGGGAGTAGGACCAAGACAATTGTCTAGGAAATGGGGAAGTGCTCTCCAATATAGTCCCAGCCAATTGAAGGCAACAACAGTACTCTATTTTTTTAAGATTATTTATTTATATATTTCTAGAGAGAGAGGAAAGGAGTGATAAAGAGAGGGAGAGAAACATCAATGTGTGGGTGCCCCTCACAAACCCCCTACTGGGGACCTGGCCCATAACCCAGGCATGTGCCCTAACTAGGAATCAAACTGGTGATCCTTTGGTTCTCAGGTTGGCACTCAATCCACTGAGCTACACCAACCACAGTGAGTACTCTATTTTTTTAAATCATTTTTTATTGTTATTCTATTATAGTTGTCCCAGATTTCCCATTTTGCCCTCTTCTGCACATCCTACCCCCCCACTCCTACAGTCAATTCCCACACTATTATCCATGTCTATGGGTCATTCACACATGTTGTTTGTCCAGTCCCTTCCCTTTCTTTCCATCATTATCTCCCTCCTCCCACACCTCTTAATTACATATGTCTGAGACAGAGCACATTATTGGAAATTAGAACATATTTCTTCAGTGATTTTGCCAAATTATTTCTTTGGTAAAGCATCATGGAGAAAAATATATTGCATTTGGTGGTTAGTTTTCACAGTAGTAATATAATATGATTATGTCAAAAATTGGACTAACCTCATAAATTTATTTTTCATAATGACATTTCCGTGGTAACATGTATTACAAGTTACAGACCTACAAATAAATAAACAACAAGTCATCATTAACTGTTTTTAACTGTATCCATAATGAAGTTTTCTAAGATATGCAAAGATCTTGAAAGATTTCTTTAATTTGAACATAAATATAATCTAAATTTACATCTGATTTCAAACAAGCTAACCAAAACCTTACCACAAGGGGAATACGTCATTTTTTGATCAAAATAATTTAGTAGACAAATCAGAGTGGGTGTATTAAATTAATTCAGAATTAAAACGTTGATTCCCACACTTTGATCAAACCAAAAAAGTGGACCATGGTACCTTAAATCAGAGCTCAAAACCAAATGTTGAGTAAAAATACTAATTTTTCTTTGATATAGTCTCATTTATTTATTTTTGCCTTTATTTCCCTTGTCAAATTAATAAAATTCTCCCTAAGACCAAGGTCCACAGTTTAATACCTATGTTTCTTCTAAGAAATTTATTGTTTCAGGCCTTATATTTAGGTCTTTCAACAATTTTGAGTTAATTTTGCATATGGGACAAACTGTAATCTAGTTTTATTCTTTCATATGTGGATTTCCAATTTTTCCAGCACTGATTATTTAAGAGGCTTTCTTTTCTTTATGGAACACTAAACATAGTATTCCATAGTATTGTATGCTTTGGCTCCTTTGTCAAAAATTATTTGCCCATATATATGTGGGTGTTTCTGGGTTCTCAATTCTGTTCCATTAGTCAGTGTGTCAGTTTTTCTGTCAATACCATGCTGTTTTAATAATTGTCACTTTGTAATATAATTTTAAATGAGGGAGTGTGATACCTCAAGCTTCATTTCTTTTTCTCAGGATTGCTTTGGCTATTTGGGGTCTTTTGTACTTCCATATAAATCTGATAGTATTTTGTTCTATTTATTTTAAAAATTATAAGGATTGCATTAAATTATAAAGTTTCTTCACAACAAAAGAAACCACCAACAGAACAAAAGGTAACCAACAAAATGGAAGAAGATATTTGCAAACAACAGCTGTGACAAGGGGACATTCAGGAATATGTGTGTGTATATCTAAATTGTGTATAACTATAACCTATATAGCAAAAATATTACACTAAATGGTACACTTTAAATGGGTGAACTTTATGGTATGGGAATTATAGCTCAATAAAGCTATCTTAAAAAAATTACACTGATAACTCTTTATTCCAATGCCACAGTGTTAATTCTAATCTTCTCTTCTTTCTACATGTGTGACTTCTTTACCCAACAATGAAAAATGTACCTTCCATGATCCTTAACATATTCATCTATACAATTCATTCTAGGATACTCAGAAAGTACTTTCAGAGCTGTTAAACCAAAGTACTATAAAAAACTTATAAACTGGACCTTATTTTTTACAGTTTTTCTTTACACTGAGTCTAGAAAGTCAAAATACCATAGAAGTTACTCAGGGTAATTCATGTTTCTCCTTCAATGTGGTTAGGTTATTAATTTAAAGTACAATCAATTTATTTGTTTCTTTTAAGAAATTTTCCACATTTTATTTTATATGCAAATAGCATGCTTTAAGAAATCACACTGTATACACAAAGCTAAAAATCAGAGAAGTACAATAACTATCATATTGGAAGATTTCTGGTATCCTCCCTCAATAGAAAATCAATAACATTATTTTTGGTTTCTTCTTCTCTGTTTCTTTTTGCTAAAGTAACAGGCTGAGATACACTTTCTCCTCCGTTATTCTCCCAAAATGTAGCATTTGCTGTGTACTATTTTATAACTTTTGCTCTTTCCTCACTTAAAAATAACTACATATTAGTTTATTAGAGATCTACCTCATTCCTTCTTCACATCTACACAGCATTCCATTGTGTGTGTGTGTGTGTGTGTGTGTGTGTGTGTGTGTGTACACAAAAGCTTATTTAGTCTAGTTTTTCACTTATTTTAGTCTTATATATTTAGGAGACTTATTTAGTTCCAAAATAAAGTGATATTTGATCAATTTTTATGAATCTTCCCTATCTCCTCATAACAATATATGTTCTATATTACCAGGGTATAAATGTTCCTAATTTTTTGTGTGTATTTCAGGACCCTAAGTTTTCTTCTCTTGCTTCTTTTTCCCTTCACTACTTTACGTAAGATCTATCTAATTTAATATCTACCCATATGGCTCCTTTTTTTGCCCATGTGTCTTCATGATCTTAATTGTCCCTTTTACTTCATTTTCCCTTCACCTTCTGGCCCCCCAAAGGTAATAATCCCATTTCTTTTCACCCTCTCCTACCTCAGAAGCACTGCCTTGTCAACACTAACACCTGGAGTCCCATGTCCTTTTACATCCATTCCTCACAGAATGCTGTTTGATCTCTAAGGATTTTCCAGGATTTCCTCTTTCTGAGAGTGATTTTAGCTGCTATATGTTTTGCACAATTTCTTTCTTGACAGACCTAACTCTCCATAAGGGCTTGGAGCAGGAAATAGTTCTACTAGAGGCACTTTGAAGTTTGTCTTGCTTTCTCTCTTCCATCCACACTCAGGAATAATATTTGGAAAGTATAGGGACATATTCAGATTTAGACTGCTATTTCCTCAACTAACCACCAATTAAAATTTAAAGTACTATTATCAAAAGTATGTCTTCATTTTGATGAAACATTGATAGGAAACACTGATAATTATTTGAACTCGAAACCAGTTTAGGCAACTTCTGATTCACGATAATAACTTATCACCTTTTCTTAGATGGATACATGATTTTCTAATACTTAAAGAAGGGAGACATGCATCCAGATCATTTGAAATCATTTTAAGTTCTTAAAATGAGAGAGTAAAATAAATTGGATGTAGAGAGAGAAGAACACCATCCTATTTTTTATTCCTATGAATTATCGTCTGCTTGGTAGCTAGGCAACTTTTGTGGAACTGGTCTCTGAGATTAGTGATAAGATTCAACATTCAAGCATTATTTACTGGGACGTTAGAGTGAATTCAAATAGCTTAATTTATAATGTATTCATTTCTAAAAAGGCTGAGTGAAAAGGAAATCATTAAAAGTTCAGGATAATCTTATGCTTTCCTTGACAACCTTCTCATCAAGTTAATAAAGAGTGAAGTAGTGATTTATAATGGGATAACCGTACCAAAGGCTTCCTTAAAATTTATATAGACTATGTTCCTCAGGAATTCAAACATGTAATTTGTCCAGGAAAGAATTGAGTACAAAAAATAGATGCAATGTGTTATAAAATAATGAGTGCATAGTCATTATTTTGTGTTGTTTTTTAATGAACAACAAATAATTTTTCATCTGTATGCCACTGTGTTATAGAGTTAATGAGATTAAACAGATTTATCCAGGTAGTCACATAGTAATGGGAGACTTTGAATGACCATATTGACAAAGTGTCTACCTATCGCTGCCAGCAAAGGATGCGGCTATTAGATTACTGATTTCGCTCTACAAGCCCTTCTTAACTTCAAGGAGTTGCTCGAGTAATTAAATTTGAGTATTTTTATATATGATCCTAGGGCTGATATACAACAGCCCTAGGCTAGTATACAACACAGAGAGCCTTCTTTACGCCCACATACCAAAGAGTGGCAAGCAAAAACAGAAAGCCAGACAATGTGTTTAAATTGGCTGATTGATCCAAATGAAGGTACATAAATTAATCCTGATAAAAATAAAGTAAGTGACTGCTTAAACTTAATAGGGTCTGTTCTCTTGGGAAAGCCTGAAATATTTTCAACTGGTAAGTTCAGTTGTACCTATAAGGATATGAGATTTTTTGACTATAAGAACTATATTTTTTCCATATATATTGGTGTATTTGCAAGTCCCCTATATAATAAGGTGTTAGGGGTATCAAGATTTAGTTCTACTATTTATATATTCCATTTTCATGCAATTTCTTTCACGTGGGTAATTTCTGCCCGTTCCCTAAACCTCTAATTCGACCTCTGATTCTAACAATCAGACAGAGAATTGGAAAAGCAGTGTGGTTTTTTGCAGAAAGATAACATGAATATACTGGCCTACCAGTTTGTAGGTGTATTTGTCAAGCTCCCAGTAGGTAACAGATGGCATCCACAAATGGGTACTTCAGAAGAGTTTAATGAAAGCACTATTTACAAAGCTGTTGCAAGTATCCAGGGAAACCTACAAGGAATGCTACAGTATCAGCAACAGACATTACCACCACTAGCTCTGATGATCCAAGTGGAGGACATAATTACTGGAATCCTGAAAAAGGATTTAGCACATGTGAGGATCCATCACATGGGAGTTGTGACTTTCAGAAGAGAAATTTGGCTACTGCTAAGTCATAGCCCTGGTAGGGAGGGAGCCAGAGGACTAAATAGCCATAATTCATCCTCTTTCTGCCCTCTTTCAACTCCTGCTGGTGCCAGTCAGTAGCCAAAGCCAACCAGAACCCAGAGTTAACTGGTACTTTCTATTATGGTCATCTTATTAAAAACAAATCAGGATAGAAAACAGTAGGAAGTAGATATGAAAATGAAAATTGGAGAATATGCAGCATAGTTGGAAATGAGAAGAAAATTTATTTTAAGGCTTAATCTTCTCAAAAATTATAAATTTTTAAATGTGTTTTAGAATCAAATATGCATGGTTTTGAATCCCAACTCTTTCCCCAATAGCTGCCTGACCTTGAAAAATTTACCTTAATGCTGCTTAACCTTAGCTTAATTATTATTAAAATATAGAGAGCAATATCTATGTAATTGGCTGGTAAATTGGACTCTGTCCCTGTTCCAGTTGAAGAACCAAAGGCTAAAAACAAAACAACATAGGCCAGCTGTTCTTGCATTCTAAGGCAAGGTGTGTGACCACCTGATTAGGATTTACAAAGGAGACTGGTGAAAACTGGCTTTGTGACATTCAGCTTTTCATTAACCTTGAGAAATTAATAAACGACTAATAGAGAGGGAAAGAGCTCCTTGAAGAGAAATGTTGGAGTTCTGTGCATTTTTACCCTCCCAGTGAAAAGGACAGCAACAGGCTTCCCCCTCACCCGACTCCAGCTGAGAGGGGTTTGAAAGGACCTACTCTGAGAGGGCGACATGGGCTTCTGGAAGTTGAGGGAGCACAAGATCCGGCATAATAAATTATGGCTAGGTTATCACACTCCTCCTCACATGTCCCATTCTTTTTGAAAAAGCACACATTCACTGTGTTGTTTAATATATTAATTTACATAGTTTGATCATATCCCTTTCATGTTTTATTATTATTATTATTACTTATAATCTTTCTTCTCTCTCCTTGAATAGGTTCCTTCAATCTCTATGCCTTTGTTGTTCTTTTCTAGATTGTCTCTACATCTGCTATGATTTTCTTGAGCTGGGAAGACTAGAAGTAATACAGTGAAACACTGCATTCTCTTCCTTCTTCACCTCCATCACCTTCCCACCAAGCAAACACACACACACACACACACACACACACACACACACACACATGAAACTGAATTGCTCCAGCTGGAGTCTACAATGTGTGTACATAGAATGTCTACACAGGTGCTAAAGAATATGCCTGGTACTGGAGAGAAACAACATATAAATACAGGAATAAGATTTGATGAGCACACCTGGTCACCTAGCTCAGCTTGTTAGAGCATCATCCCGATAGGCGAGGTAGCAGGTTCCATCCCCAGTCAGGGCACATGTAAGAATCAACCAATCAACCAATGAGTGTGTAAATAAGTGGAACAACAAATCCTCTCTCTCTCTCTCCCCCCCCTTCCCTCCCTTTCATTTCTCCCTCCTTCTTCCTTCTCTTCCTTCCTCTCTCTCCCTCTCAAATCAGTAAATACAAATTTATTTTAAAAAATATTTTAGTTATTTGTTTTTAGACGGGGGAAGGGAGGGAAAGAGAGAGGGAGAGAAACATCAATGTGTGGTTGCCTCTTGAGTGCCCCCTGCTGGGGACCTAGCCCAAAACCCAGGCATGTGTCCTGACTGGGAATCAATCGGCAACCCTTTGGTTCGCAGGCCAGGACTCAATCCACTGAGCCATAACAGCCAGGACAGTAAAAACAAATTTTTTAAAAATTGATGAGCAGAAAAGTAAACAACAGAAAGCAAGCAAACAGTGAGACTAAAGTCTTTCTGCTTCTTCACTTTTCTCAGTTCACTGCAACTAGAAACCATCTCCATCTGCTGTCTACCTGTGTTCTACTCTACTTTTGACATTCTTAGTAATTCCCTGTGTTACAAGTCACTTATGTGATGACAGGTCATCATTCTGAGACAAACTTAAAAACATAAGTGGGCAATAAATCACCAGTGATTGACACATTTAAGAGAAACATCAAACTTTAGGGGTTGTTAAATGTCACCTGAGTTCATAATGCAATTGCCAGGAGCTCAAGACTTCTTGAGTGACATCTTTCAGTACAAGAAAACCCATCATTATTTTGATTGTCTATTTTTCTATCTGATATCAGATAAAATAGACTTCAAAAAAAGGGCCATAAAGAGAGACCCAGAAGGTCACTTCATAATACTCAAGGGAAGAATCCACCAAAAAGACATAAATATTTGCTAGAATAATTTTTGACAAATTTAGGGTATGTTCACATCCAGGATCATTAAATAACTACTATCTCTATATTTTAACAGATTAGCTGGTGGTTAACAATGAAAACCCCCCACAATGAATTATTGTACTACATGGTGACAGAATAATGTGACATGATAGTCTCAAGAATGGTAACCAATATAAATGCTTCCATTTTAATAACAGTTGCCTTTCACTTTATATGTCTGATGCAGGTAAAAAAAAATCTATCCTTGATTATCTCTAAGTGTTTTCTGCCTTGTCACTAAGCTAGAAAATTGGAGTCATTCCACCATGCAATTCTGCCTGTGGTCACCCTCCGGCATTCTCCATGTCCTTCCACACAGGGAAATTAAGTAATACTGACATCTCATGTAGGACAATGGCATAGTTATTACAGGTATTTGCTACGGAAGCACTTGACAAAAATGAAGCTCTCAACTGCTGAGATTTGTAGAACTTCACTGATGGTACAGATGAAGCATCTGATTTAGACCCTGGTCACTAGATTTAGGGCACTTGTTAATGATTGTTGAGTCCCAATGTCAATGAAAAAGAGCTAACTTAGTAAGCAAGTGAATTCCTCCCGTCCAATAACACCAACAGCTTTTTGTTGTAATCGGCTAGCAAGTGAGTGGAATGAAGAAGAAATTTTAAGTAGTTTCTAAAATGCTTAGACCTAGACATAGAGAACTTAGCTCCCAAATATATTAAGAGCTCAAATATATGCTGATTAATGGAAAAATATTATATAGTCCTAGATTAGTTTTGAGTTAATTCAAACGATGAACTTAACTGATATATAAGACACATAACACAAAGTTCCTTGAGATTACTTGATTTTGAGACAAAGAGTTGTGTAGTAGATTATATTTTACAAAGATGGCCAAAACAATACCTCCCATCTCACACATCCTTCTGAATTGTGACCTTGCCAATCCCAGTTAAGACGTGGAATTACTTCACTCCCCTTCACTCTGGGCTGTCTTAGTGACTTGGATGAACAATAGCTTTAAATAAAAGTAATGTTCTGGGCTTTTAAAAACATTTCTTCTTAGGACATTCTATCAAAACTTGGTCTTGACATGAAAAGTCCAGTCACAAAGAAAGGCTACGTGTGGCATTTCAGCTGCCAGCCGCCACTGAGCTCCCAGTGGACAGCCAGCATCGTGAACCCTTTTGGACACCCAGCCAAGTGACCCTTCAGATGACTGTGGCCCGAACAACATCGTACTGCAACCACGTGAGAGACCCCAAGCAAGAACCACCCAGCTGACTCTAGTCAACCCAAATAATCATGAGAAATAAGAAGTGTTGTTTTTAGCCATTGCATTTTGAGATGGTTTGCTATGCAGCAACAAGTAACTGAAATCCGTGATTAGAGAACTCCTTTTTTTTGCTGTTTTTTAACCTAATAGGTACCCTAGTAATATTGACTTCATCTTAATAGCACCTCAGTTATTTATTGTCAGTATCCTCATTGGAATTCATATATTCTAAATGGCATTAACTTTTGTTTATCTTTCTAATATAGTCATTTCTCAGATGTTAATATTTTTCTTGTTTTATGTGATAATATTTTAAACAGTAAATGTGAAAGGAATGTGTTTCCAGACACCTTTTTCCAGGGAGGATTTGGAAAATTCACTTTATTACATTTTTATGAATTGCTTTCAGCCCTCACTAACAACTGAACTCTTCCCCAGCTGTCACCTCAGGGAAATGGAGAATAAATGGAGCTTAACAAGAATGGAACCACTTTTTGACATTCTAAATATAGATAACAACCTCTAATTTTCAAAGGTAACTATTATAATTTTATGGGTATGTCCAGTGTTTCTATTCAGGTAATACCAAAAATCCATTTATGATTTCATTTAAAAGAGTAACAGTGTTGCTCATTTCCTCTGACTGTTGGTTCACACACACACACACACACACACACACACTCTTCCAGAAACACTGTACAATTTATACTCTTTCCAGGAGTCTATGATAAAATGACCAAGTGACCATTTCCTCATCAATTCCAACAATAGATATGATTTTCTTAAAATTTATTTATTGATAAATAAAAACAGTATTTATTTGCACTTCATTTGTATTTTTTATACTTTTTCTGTATTTTTTCTATTAGTAGATTAACACTAACATTTAATATTTAAGTGTATCTTGACCATTTCTTTGTTTTGTGTTTGTGGAATTTCTCATTAAATAGTATTAACACTGATTTGAAAAGTAGTCTCCAATTTTAAAAATTTGTATTCATGTGTATCTTTCAAAAATTGCATATTATGGAAAAAACCACAATCTTTTTACTCAAGAATAATATAACCCTATTATGTTATATGTGATATATTTTGGTGTGTCAATAATTAATGCTCTTAAAAGGTGAAGATTTTTGATTAGGTACAGTTGCCTTTCTCTGTTTAAGAGTACTTTGTTCTTAAGGGTAAAGATAAAAGAAGACTCTTAAAAGCAAGAGAAAAGAAGTTAGTTACCAGAAGAGGTCAGATGGGAGGGGGAGGGGAAGGAGGAGAATGAGTGAAGAGGTGAGGGGATTAAGAAGTAGAAACTGGCAGTTACAGAATAGCCATAGGGCTGTAAAGTACGGTATAGGAAATGGAGTAGTTAAAGAACGTATACACTTGACATGAGCAATGGTGGGGGAATTGCCTGAGGGAGTGGGGGGCACTGGGAGGAGCGGGACAAAGGGAGAAAAATCAGGACAACTGTAACAGTATAATCAATATAATATAACTAAAATACTATTATATACGTAAAATACTTCTTTTCTAGATGATTTTGTATTTTTAATTGACAGTGCTTTATTGAATTTTAGTGTCTTTTGCTCAGCATTTTTATCTTGCTTTGTTTTAGGATTCCTATCTCTGTACTGAAGGAGGATCATTATTTTTTAATTCAGTTAATTTTCCAACTACAGTTGACATAAAATATCATATTACTTTCAGGTATACAGCATAGTGATTAGACATTTATGTGCCTTATGAAGTGATCACCTCAATACATCTAGTACCCAGCTGACACCATACATCGATATTACTATATTATTGACTATATTTCTTAGGCTGAATTTTACATCCCCATGGCAATTCTCGTAATTGCCAATTGGTACTTCTTCATCCCTTTACCTTTACCATTTTCACCTGTCACCCCAAACTCCCTTCCATCTGGAGATTATCAGTTTTTTTCTCTGTATCATGAGTTTGTTCCTGTTTAAATTGTTACTTAAATTCCACAAGTTCCTTCATTATTCCTATATGAGTAGAATAAAATGTTTCTAGTTCACTCTTTAACAAGTTTGCCATGCTGTAAGAATCCAGGCTTCACGTGGGGTCTCTGTTCTTATTCCCCACATTCAATGGATGCCTGACCCCCATCCCATCCCTGCATAAGCAGTCCTACTTGGCAAGACTCTCGTTGCCAAGACCAACCACCACCACAGACAGCTATTATCACACTGGTGGCAACAGATTCAGTATCATTTTTTTCCATTGGCTGCTATGATTATTAGTTCCTTTTAGTTTCTGACACCTGACCTTTTTTCTTTTTATTTCTGGTGCATCTGCCAGTATATGGAAAAAATACTTAATTATTTTTTAAGTTAACATTTCTATGAAGCTTTACTGAAGAATTTCAGTTGACCCAAACTGCTATATTTTCAGAACTAAGGACCAATAACTTCTGTTTAAATATGTCCTCATGTTTATTAATTGGAAGTTAATGCTTTCTGAAGTACTGTGTGCAAACCAGATCTTCAATACATGCATACCGAAACCTGTTAGTTAAACACCATTAAGAGTAGTAAATTAAATGCTTGATGGTAAGAACATTTTGGTGCATTTAGGCAAACTGAGGTTATTAACTGAATGTATACCAGGAAGGTTTGCTCTGGGAATTCCACATACAGAAGGTGAAGAGAATGATGATCTAGGAATAATGCCCTGAATCAACCAATGGAATTTTCATGTTATAAGTCATTTCTTTCTGCTGGCATAGAACTACTGTCAGGTTTCATATCAAACTGAAGCAATGCCTCAGCCCACGTACTAAGGAAGCTACAAGAAAGGGACTTAAGTTCTAAGAGCTCAGTACAGAAAAGACCAGCTACATAAACCATTGCTACTCAGAATTCTACTGTAACTAAGAACCAAGCCTCTCCAGAGCTCCTGTCCTCCCTTTACAAAACAACAAAGATTACTTGGTTTCAATCTCTCACAGCTATGCTGTAAATAGACAAACCAAATGGATCAAATTCGGTCAGTACAAATGCTTGCTGAGTAGGATTTTTAACGTTGTTTTTCACTGGTTGATCGTATAAGTGAGACTAAAGCATTTACTGGACAAAGGACTGTTACTTTAATAGTTACTTGCTCTTGCTTTGTCACACTGTATGATAATTTCCTTTATTACCTCGCTATACAAAACCTAGTGTGCATTTCTCTGTCAATGTAATGATTATAATGACAGATTTTCATCTTACTGCCCAATGAAAACAGCATTGACAGGAGTGAACTCCAGATGCTGGGCCTGAGCAGGAAGATGATCCCTCAGGCCGAGTGCTCAGCTGTACCACCTGAACCTCTCAACTTTTGCCCTGTTAAATATATGCCATGTCATTAAACGGTCTGAAATCTAGAAAAAAAGTATCAAGTAAGTAAATCGAATGTTTATGATAGAGATGCTAGTGGAGTAGTTTTATGACTAATTTTCATACCATGTCTTAGGATACTAGAAGAAGGCAAACCAAATAATTAAAGTTTCTACTTGCATTCTTAACTGAAAAAAAAAAAGCTACTAAGCAGAAGTAAAACCAATGAATTCGTCATGGTCATTTTAAATTTAGGAGTATTACTGGAATTTAATATGTGTTTATTAAATAAATAAATGGTGCATAGTTTCACCTGAAGGACAATGAATGTTCTGGCTTTAAAATGTCTAAGTATCTCTGATGAACCTAGGTGTGAAAATCTTAAACAAAATACTAGCAAACTGAATTTAACAGCCATTAGAAGAATCATATATCCTGACCAAGGAGAAATTTATCTCTGGGATGCAAGATACACAAATCAACTAATGTGAAACAACACAAAACATTAAAAAAATTATCTCAACAGATGCAGAAAAAGCCCTTGACAAAATTTAACGCGATTTCATGACAAAAAATCTCAACAAATTTGGTATAAAAGGAATTTACCTCAACATAACAAAGGTCATATATGAAAATCCCACATATAATATTATATTAAACAGAGAAAAACTGAAAGCTTTTTCTTTAATGTCAAGAACAAGACAAAGATGCCCACTTTCACTACTTCTATTCAACATAGTACCAGAAGTCCTACCCAAAGCAATTACGCAAGAAAAAAGAAACAAAAGCTGTACAAGTCAAAACAAAAGAAGTAAAATTATTTCTTTGTAAATTACAGGATATTATATATGGAAAACATTGATTGTGCCACAAAAATTAATCCAGAAATTTAGTAAAGTTACAGGATATGCAAACATGCAAAAATCAGTTGCATTTCTATACACTAAAAACGAGCTACCTAGAAAATAAATCAGGAAAACACATTTACAACAGCATAAAAAAACATAAAATCCTTAGGAATGAACTTAATGAAGTAAAAGACTTGTACACTTAAAATTACAAAGCATTAATGAAAGAAATTAAAATGACACAGATAAATGGAAATAATCTCATATTCATGGGTTGAAAGAATTAATATTGTTAAGATAGCCATAAACCCAATATAATTTACAAGATTCAAATCAAAGCAATTCTTATTAAAATTCTAATATTTTTAATAAAGATAGGAAATTTTTTTCTAAAATTTATATAAAACCACCAGAGACACAGATTAGCCAAAGCAATCTTTAGAAAGAAGAACAAAGCCAGAAGCATCATATTTCTTGATTTCAAAACACACTACAAAATTACCACATAGCAAACAATACAGCAATGGCATACAGACAGACATACCACTCAATGGAACAGAATAAAGAGCGCAGGAATAAACCCATGCATATATGGTCATTCACTCTTCAATGAGGGTGCCAAGAATACACAATGGAAAAAGGGAAAAAATAGTCTCTTTCATAAATGGTGTTGGGAAAACTGGATATCCACATGTAAAAGAATGAAATTAGATCTTTATCTTGTACCATACACTAAAATCAACCAAAAATGGAGGAGAGACTTAAATATAATGCTGGAGACCATAAAACCCCAATAACAAAACATAGGAGAAAAGCTATATGACATTGGGCATCATAATTTCTTGGATAAAACATCAAAAGCACAAACAACAAAAGCAAAACAGCTGAATTAAACTTCATCAAACGAAAAAATCTTCTACAATAAACAGTCAACAGAGTGAAATGGAAGAAAATATTTTGAAAACTGCAAATCTAACAACAGGTTGACATCCAAAATATATAAGGAATTGATACAACTTAATAGTCAAAAAACTAATAATCTGATTTCAAAATGATCAAACAACCTGACAGGCATTTCTCCAAAAAGACATACAAATCACCAACAGGTATATGAAAAGATGCTCAACAGCACTAATCATGAGGGAAATGCATATCAAACTATAATGAGATATCAACTCACATTTGTTGGCATGGCTCTAAAAAAGAAAGGATGACATTGCTGAATGTGTAGAAAAGGGAACACTTGTACACTGTTTGGGGGACTATAAAATGGTTCACCTGCTATGAAAAACAGTATAGACATTCCTCAAAAACTTAAAAATTATTAAATTAAAAATTTAATTAAAAATTAAAAATTGCATATGATCCAGCAATCCCACTTCTGGGTATGTATCCAAAAGAGTTGATATTGGATCTCAAATATGAACTTCCATGTTTATTGCAGCATATTTACAAATATCCAAAATATGGAAACAAACTAAATGTCCATCAGCTGATGAATGGGTAGAGAAACTGCATTCTACATATACATTGGGATATTATTTAGCCTTTAAAAAGAAGCAAACTCTGTAATATGTAACATGGATGAAACTTAAGGACATTTCTCTATGGAAAAAAGCTGGTCACAAAAGGACACATATTTCATGATTACACTTATATGAAATATCTTAAGTCAAACTCATAGAAGCAGACAACACAATATTAGTTGCCAGGAGCTGGACTAGGGGGAATGGGGTGGTAGTGTTCAAAAGCTATGAAGTTTCAAAAGCTATAAAGTTTCAATTAGAAAGATGATCAGTCTCTGAAGATCTGCTGTACAACAGTGTTCCTACAGTTAACAATAATATATGGCCCACTAAAAAATTTACAGAGTAAATCCCATGTGCTCTTACCACAAAAAAATAATAAACACACATAAATTACTTTAAATATATATATATATATACATACATATATATGTATATATGTATATATAGTGTCCAAATAAAACAAAACAAAATTCAATAGCAGCAATAAAACAAATGTAACTTAATCTAAAGATGCTTAATTATTCAGTAAATATTTTGGATACTATTGATGTTCCTAATTCCATGATGGAAACTAGGTGGCTAAAATAAATATAATGGATGATCCATAAGCTTATGCTGTAAGACAAAACAACTTGGAAGAAATTATATTCAACTATATAAAACAGTACATTGCTGATATTATGAGTTTATGACTCTTTTACAATGTTTCTATGTTAATAGAGGTTTGACCTTAGGAGAGACAATGGAACTTGAAGAGTTATTTTAAATGGAATATAAAGAAGTGACAAATTTTTAAATTGTAGTGCAATTTAGAAAACAAGGCCCTGGCCAGTGTAGCTCAGTGGATTGAGTGCAGGCCTGTAAACCAAAGGATCGCTGGTCTGATTCCCAGTCAGGGCACATGCCTGGGTTGTGGGCCAGGCCCCCAGTAAGGGACACATGAGGGGCAATCACACATTGATGTTTCTCTCTCTCTCTCCCTGCCTTTCTAAAAATAAATAAATAAATAATTTTAAAAAGTTCAAATATCTGAAGCAACACAGAGGGCTTCCTGCCAGTGATGTTTCCTTTGAAACAGACCTTAAATATACAATAAAATAAAGTTTAAAATACACATAAATGCACACATCTCAACTGTAAGAGATAGTACACTCACATGTAATTCTGATAAATTTGAAAACTTTTCTAATTTATGAAATTTGGGTACTTTTCAAGTCATAGCACTAAGAAATTCAGTTACATGTGATATTTATTAGTGCCAAATAGCAGATTGCAAATGGAAAAATATTAACCAGTTATTTTCAACCTGAGAATTTTGTCCTCTCATAATACAAAATAAAATTTCTCATATCAGAGGTTCTATTCAATCTGCTATTATCTCTGTTTAAACCTGGATTACATCAGCGGCTTCACGGCTGCCCATGCTTTTTCCCAAGGAAGTAAATTGAGGAGATTTTTAATTATGGAAAGACTTTCTGGTAGTTGAAGTGTGTTTCTCTTTATTCTTTACAAAATAATTCCTGTTTTGATTTTTGCACAATAATAAATATTTGAACATTTTGCATATTCATAATAAACTTAAATATCTAGATCCTCAGTTCTTTAAAATTTTGTTTAGAATATTCATTTTAATCTCAGAGATCTGCAAATCACTAGAAAGCTTGAAGAGTACTTCATCCAGACCATCTGAATTCCATTCTTCTTTTGATACTGCTTTTGATCCTTTTTTTCAACTCTGAAGGATCAGATTAAGCCATATTAAAGTGAAATTTTATTTTGAAGTGTTTTGATTTGCAAAGTATTATTTACAGACTGAATTCTGTGAAGTGAAACTAGATTTCT